>JAECUM010012177.1:0-32036 GCA_016617855.1 Megalonaias nervosa
TTTATTGAAATACATGTATACAGATTACTTTACTTACATACGTGTATACAAATTACTTTTTTTTATTGAAATACATGTATACAAATTACTTTATTGATATATATGTATACAAACTACTTTATTGAAATGCATGTATACAGACTACCTTATTGATATACATGTATACAAATTACTTTTTTTATTGAAATACATGTATAAAATTAACTTATTGAAATACATGTATGCAGATTACTTTATTGAAATACATGTATACAAAGTACTTTATTGAAATACATGTATACAGATTAATTTATTGAAATACATGTATGCAAATTACTTTATTGAAATACATGTATAAAGATTACTTTATTGATATACATGTATACAAATTACTTTTTTATTGAAATACATGTATACAGATTACTTTATTGAAATACATGTATACAGATTACTTTATTAAAATACATGTATACAGATTACTTTATTGAAATACATGTATACAGATTACTTTATTAAAATACATGTATACAGGTGCATATTAGTTTAAACTTCATGGTAATGTACTGTTAATTACATTTAAATAAAATGTGCATTAAAGGGTTGGGACTCATACTTTAATCTACACTGTTATCATAAAATGTGAAATTCTGTTCTCAATAACAGACATGTATTTAGAATCTTGAACCTAAATACTTTAAATAAAATTTAAAACAATTTAGTGTATATACCAATTACATACCTGGTATGTAGTTTTATTTCCAAGATGTTCCTGGATGTTTTGTATAAGACTAGCTTACCTGTGTGTAAGACTAGCTTACTTGTGAGTAAGCATGGACAGAATTAACCTGTCCCTATAAAAATTTATGTTTTGGGATGTGTCCTTAATACCAACCAATCAATTTCTTCTGCTTTTTTATGGGTGACTGACCACTGACCTACTATGTCCAGAGTTGAGTCAGTAGTGGTCAGACAACTAAAAGTTGCATGTATAAATGAGGTTTTCCATGGGGATATAAACAAAATTTAATAAAAACATAAGGTTGCTGTGGTGTATCTACATTTAATTTGTAATATGTTGAGCTTGTTACAGACATTTACTTGATAAAATATGCCTGTGAAACTCCATCATGTAGTTGATGTTATGGTCAGTATCACATTTTGTCATGCAGACATAATAAGGTGAATGTTTATTATTTAAAGCATGTTTGGACAAATAGGAAATAGATATTTTAAGTTATCAGTTATATTTTTAATCATAATATTTTGTGGAACACACAGATTTCCCAAAGCCTGAGGTCTGGGACACACAAAATTCCAAAGGATTAATGCCTGGACACTCCAAATTCCCTAAGACTGAGATCGGAAACACAAAACTCTCCTTAATCTGAGATTTGGGACACACCAAATTCCCCAAAGCCTGAGGTCTGATGCACATCAAATTCCCAAAGCATGAGGTCTGGGGCACATAAAATTTCCAAAGCATGAGGTCTGGGGCACATAAAATGCCCAAAGCATGAGGTCTGGGGCACATAAATCTCCCAAAGCATGACCTTTGGAACACAGAAGCATTATATAATGAGTCCCAACTGTTATTCTAGCTGTGAAGTCTGGACTGATTTAGCTATGAGGAACCATGTAGAGGCACATGTAGACAGAAATGAGCAATTAGAAAATGAGATGTAAAATGAAATGCCTTTAACAAATATATCATAATATGCACTGTTTTAAATGATTTCATTTAGATGTTGGGACCTTGGTGTCCTCACATTGGACCCTATATAAACTGGATTAAATAGTACAGGGTGCTGGGATTAAATAGTACAGGGCACAGATTAAATAGTACAGGGCACAGATTAAGTAGTACGTGGCATTTGGATTAAGAAGCAGATTTCAGTCCTTGTACTTCTTTGCAAAATATATACTTTTTTGGCCCCGTTAACATCTTTTTGAACAAGTTTCGTTGTTAAATAGAGAAAGTTTAAAGTAAATATTAACCAGTCATGGTATTTAAATATCAAAGCTAGAAAAAGTTTGTTTAATATTGCAAGTACACGTAAATAGAAAGCATATGTATTGCCACATACTGAGAAAGAAATCAATATGGGTGACATATAGGTACTGAGAAATAAATCAGTACTGTTTTAAGATATATGTGCTGAGAAAGAAATCAATACATGTTGAGATATACAAAGAAATCAATCTGCATGGAGATATATGTACAGAGAAATAAATAAATAAATAATAAAGCATTTTAAAGGGGTGACACATTTAGTACAAAAACTAATCTCCCTTATGGCCTTCAGTTATCTACATATGTACAGGCAAATATCTACATATATACAGGCAAATATCTGCATATGTACAGGCATATATCTACATATGTACAGGCAAATATCTTCATATGTACAGGCAAATATCTACATATGTACAGGCATATATCTACATATATATACAGGCAAATATCTGCATATGTACAGGCATATATCTACATATGTACAGGCAAATATCTACATATGTACAGGCATATATCTACATATGTACAGGCAAATATCTACATATGTACAGGCATATATCTACATATGTACAGGCAAATGTCTACATATGTACAGGCAAATATCTAAAATACAGCCGGGAATGCCAACTCCGTGCAAGGTCTCTAATTTTGTGGGGCCTTTAAATCTGAAAGGACAAGAATTATTATAATTTTAATTTAGAATATATTCTGCCAAAGCAAGTACTGTATGTACAAGAAAGAGGATAGTACCAGAATGTGGGCTGTGATACATGCATCAGATGATTTTGAGAACGAAGTTTATCTTTGAGAAGAAATACAATCAGTAATACTAAACTTGTTGCTATTATATACAGTAGTTTGTACTTTTCCAGGAAGGAAATACACCAATCTTATGATGAAAATTCATCCTTCCATTAGGGTGAAATAGAAGATTCCAGAACACACTAGATTGCCCCTGCAGGACACCCTGCACATATTACCCATTTGTACTGCCATTGTCATTAATTTCTTGGTCAACATGTTGTGATGTTCAGCATTATTGACATTAAAAAGATTTAGCCACTGCTTTGTGAGTTAATAAGTGAATTACTTTTTTTTGTGATATATTCTTAGTAAACATTGAGGTTAAACACCGATCAAGTTTTATCCCTGTTTAATTAAACCTCATGAAAGTTTTTGGACTTTGTTTGGTACATGTGACAGATTGCTTGGTGTTTTATCCTGTTCTTTTAACCCGTTCACAGGGGATTAGTGTTTCAAATTTGTTAGTGATATTTCGAGGTGAGAGTAGGCATTTAGTTAAAATTTCCCAATTTTTGCATAATTGCAGTTTACAGACTTGCCTTTATACATTTTGTTCCTTACATATTAATTAATTCCCCTTGCCTATATCATGAATGGTGCTAATTGTATATCTAATAATCTAGTCACACACCACTTTTTACCTTCATATCTTGTGCATGGGTATCAAACAGAGATTCTTTTTCAGTTTTAGTTTTTTCCATTATTATTAGCAATCATAATCTACTGGTCATTTGCTAATTTGGAAGAAACTAGTTTTTCATCTTAGCCGAATTGATTTATTTATCTTGGATTTTCCACTAACGAGCATAGTGCTACTTCCTTTTTAGCATTTAATCTTGTGAAAACACCCAAGTAAAGTGACTTATCACTGAATTTATCATATTTGCATAGTCCATGTATTACCCCATGCTTACTTTTAGTTGCTTAGAAGTTTTTGTATGAAACAATCTTTTCAGCTTTTACAGGAACAGTGTCTAAGCAGAGTGTTTGTAGGTGTTGTCAGAGGAACCTACCCCCATGGAACATACCTTACTTGCACCCTCCCCATTCTGTGAGGCAGAGAGCAAGTCACACCTTCCTGAGAGGTAGGAGCTGACATTCTCTTTTCCTATATAAAAGCAAGGGAGTCATGCCTCCACTGATGGAGAATAGTACAATATCTCACCCAGAAGGGCATAGAGTGAGCCCACCACCTTCCTCATAAAGGGAGCAGCACCATGTACTGACCCACAACAGGGGTCATTTGTTGGTTACAGAATCAAGCCCCCATGTAAGGGAAGAGCTCCTATCTAAGTTGATCAGGTCTGGGGAAGGGTCTTCCTATAGATCTGATTTGCCTGATGGGTCTTTCACCAGTCACCAGTATTTGGAGCTGCTGTGATATGGGGATAGGGACTGGGGCAAGGCCTCCATCGCAATCTCCATATAGTTTCATTTAGTGTTGGACTTGGAATCTGCTTACATATGCCAGATTAATGAAGAGCATTGGATCAGTATTCCCCCTTCCCCATTGTTCCTCAAAGTCCTTATGGGATATGGGGCCTTCTGCGACAGGGAAGCAAGTGGCTTTTTCCCTAAATGCAATCATCGTAGTGATGGACCTACATTGTCTTATGAGGCTGGTTCAAAAAGAGGGAGGTTGATAGACCTTCCATTCCCAAATGCTCCAGGCAAGTGGATAGCTGCCCTAATCCACCAGCTGAGTCCGTGGCTAGGAACAGTCTGTTAGATCTGTGGGAGTTACTGGTTCAAGTTCATCCTTCTCTTAAGTCTTCCCCACAACAGAGAGATATTGGGTCACATAGTTCGGCCTCCAGGAGAGAGCTGGACAAAAACATTCTTTCTGTCCTTGCTGAAGTGCATGAATTTAACACAGAACATGTTACTGTGGTACTGCATCCCTTCAGGTACTCTGCAACATCTCACCAATCAGTAAGGAGGTAGAGGAGGAGGATAACTGCTCTTTCTCGTGCCCAATGACATGTCCAAAACGTTCAGGTTCTGGTAACTTGAAAATTGTTTTCAGTTTGGAGAAACTTTCTGGGGCAAACTCGTGACCAGATCTCTTGTTAACTACCTCACTCAGTTATGTTCAAGGAGCTGGCTTAAAGGTTTTGCAAGGGCCAAGATATGGCTAGACAACATAAGGGTGGGGTTATATCCCTCTCTACATTGTGACCCTTTGTAGTTGCTTCTAGCTACATGTATAAAGTTCATACCCCTCCTGACCCACTAAACTGCTCACTTGGGTTACTGAAATGGCTCAAGTGGGTATTTTGCCAGAGAATTCTTACATCAAAAGGTTAGATTGCTAATAACTGTAGCCTTGTATGCTGACCTTTGTTCAGCAGACTGCTGAATGAAGAATCTGTCACCAGTGGCTGTCCATCATTTGTTGGAAGCAATGACAAAAACTTATAAGCATGCATTATTTTTGTCCAATGCCTTTTCATCAGAGCTTCTTCACCTCAGCATGGATGTTCCTCTGGACACTTCCAAGGTCTAACTCTAGCAGAGTAAGAATCTTCTGAGGGCTGCCTTCCTAGAGGCTGAGATTCTCTTCAGAGGGCTCATCCACACCATGGCTACTCAGGATTTGAGAGACCATCAATACCAGTCCATCTGCTCATGGTTCATCCAAACTGGCCAAGAAGCAAAAACCATCCTGACTGCCCTCTCTGGGTCCATCAGCTAAATTCTTTAAAGCTACAACAACCCCATTTCAGAGCTACCCCTTGGCAGTTGGGCCAGAAGAAGTGTAAAGGCCCAGGAAGGAAGCTTGCAGGCCCTTTTCCCTTTCCTAAGGACAAGGGTGGACTACCATAGGGACTCACTTCTTCTCCTTCAGAGGGTTCCACTTCCATTGGTTCCCGTATATAACAGACTAAGCCTGTTTTCATAGGTTTGGTCTGGTATAATGGTTAATGGCTGGGTCCTTTCTGTCATAAAAGATGGCTACTAGCTTCAGTTTAGAGTTCTCCCTCCTCTAGTATGGTCCCCCATTTCTTCTACCAGTTAATTATGGTGCACTTCAAGGAAAAGGTTCACTCCCTTCTTCGGAAGGCTGCTATAGAGAGGGTGTTAAATGACCAGTCATGTCGTGTCTACATTGGAAATTTTCTTCCTAAATAGATTTCTGCTGAAGGAACCATTCATGATGGAGATCACAGCCTTGGTCAGGAATGCCAATCTTCACTATGCATACCTTCACATCCATATCTTTTCTCCACACAGGAAGTATCTCTGGATTTGCTTTGATGGGGAGGTCTCCCAGTTTTGAGCTGTGCCTTTTGGCCAGGACTTCACAGTTTTTACCAGAGTTATGGGAGTAGTTGTATTCCATATAGGCTGACAAGGTATCCCAATCCACCAATATTCTGATGATTGATTTATTCACAATAGCCATATAGAGTTGGTCCATATGAGCTGGTTTCTCTCCTTTGTCAACCAGAATTTTCTTTTTTAGCCAAAAACCCCCCAATTTCATTGGTTGCTCCACTCCCAGTTGCAATCCCCAGTCGCAGCATGTCTGTGCTGGGGATAATGAAGATAGACTTTGATGTCCAGTTAGAGCTTTGCATTTCTGTTTGGCAGCCTTGAAAGGGAGAATGAAGATAGACTTTGATGTCCAGTTAGAGCTTTGCATTTCTGTTTGGCAGCCTTGAAAGGGAGAATGAAGATAGACTTTGATGTCCAGTTAGAGCTTTGCATTTCTATTTGGCAGCCTTGAAAGGGAGAATGAAGATAGACTTTGATGTCCAGTTAGAGCTTTGCATTTCTGTTTGGCAGCCTTGAAAGGGAAAATGAAGATAGACTTTGATGTCCAGTTAGAGCTTTGCATTTCTGTTTGGCAGCCTTGAAAGGGAGAATGAAGATAGACTTTGATGTCCAGTTAGAGCTTTGCATTTCTGTTTGGCAGCCTTGAAAGGGAGAATGAAGATAGTCTTTGATGTCCAGTTAGAGCTTTGCATTTCTGTTTGGCAGCCTTGAAAGGGAGAATGAAGATAGACTTTGATGTCCAGTTAGAGCTTTGCATTTCTGTTTGGCAGCCTTGAAAGGGAGAATGAAGATAGACTTTGATGTCCAGTTAGAGCTTTGCATTTCTGTTTGGCGGCCTTGAAAGGGAGAATGAAGATAGACTTTGATGTCCAGTTAGAGCTTTGCATTTCTGTTTGGCAGCCTTGAAAGGGAGAATGAAGATAGACTTTGATGTCCAGTTAGAGCTTTGCATTTCTATTTGGCAGCCTTGAAAGGGAGAATGAAGATAGACTTTGATGTCCAGTTAGAGCTTTGCATTTCTGTTTGGCAGCCTTGAAAGGGAGAATGAAGATAGACTTTGATGTCCAGTTAGAGCTTTGCATTTCTGTTTGGCAGCCTTGAAAGGGAGAATGAAGATAGACTTTGATGTCCAGTTAGAGCTTTGCATTTCTGTTTGGCAGCCTTGAAAGGGATAATGAAGAGTCTTCACCTCCCCATTAAAGATTCAGCATCAAGAGAGCTTACGAATTCCTTCATGATAGTCCCTATCTCTCATGAAAATTAAAGCCCATGTATTTTGTTTTAGCTATTTCTGCCTTTTGGGCCTATATAACTGATTTTTCTTTGATGACTGTGTTGAAAGCTGCATCTTGGTGCTCTCACACTACTTTCTTCTCCTTATGTCATTGCTCATTAGGTCACCAAAGTGAAATAAAAATTTTTTTGTGTCCAATTGTCATTGCTCAGAAAGTGTCCCTTGCAGATTCCACCCTGCAGTTGTCTCCTACACTACATTAAAGGTGAGTATTCCTTGTGTTTTTATTTGCCAGTTGTGGGAACATCAGATCTTGAACAAAACTGACAAATTCATCTATGCAGTAGCAATAGGTATTGTATTACTAATGTTAATAAGTGGCTTCTGGGATGGGGGGGGGGGTCAAACTAATTTCAGTGATGTAATACTTACCTGTTGCTATTGCCAGATTCCATACTCTCACCCTGCAATCTGATGTCCCACTAAATTTAGCTGCACCCTAGGAAAAAAAATGAAGGGGCAGTATGCATGGACAAATCTCTGTGGGGTTTCCCAGGGTCAATCTGTTGTTTTAGAACCGTCTGGTTCACCCAAAGGGGAGGACATATTTTAATCTTATGGTTGTGGTATTTTCCACCCAGAATAGTATCAGCTATGCAATAGCAACAGAGGAGTATTTCATGATTAAAATTACTTTGACTGTGCCTAAAAAACTACATATTAGCTTTATTTCCCACTCATTATATTTTTTTAATAATATTTACTTGTTTTAACTAATTAAACATAACTTTCCCTATGAAAGAATGACTTACAGTAACCTGTGTTTTATATTACCTTTCCATTTCACTCTGTAATGAACTAGTAATTGTTGTAGATCCCATGGAGATTGGATTTCTTCTTGAGGCCTTTAGCTGCATTCGGTTAGAAATCATTGTGAGAAAACACATTTCGAGCCTTTTTCTATGTTCCATTAGTAAATATTCAAAGAAAACACATTTGTATGTACAGCACAGAAGGATAGAGTTCCTACATAGATATTTTGCAAATCTGAATTTTTTCAATTAAAAGTTATTATCAGTTCCAGTTGATATATCATTGGTAATTCTTCACTTTGAATATTTTTAAAATGTAACTTTCACATGATTCTCAAGCATAAATAGTATCATACTGTAAACGTTTTCAGTATAAAAAAATGAATATATAAAGTACAATATGAATTATGATTTTAAAAGAAACACAGAAAATTTTTAATGTAAAGTACAATAAAGATAATAATTTTAATTGATTAAATATGTCCAAAAACTCAGTACCAGAATTTACTGATAACAAATATTTTACAAGTTGGAAGGGGTTGGTAATGGTTTGTTACTGTCATATGAATTTGTGCACACCAAAAATAATATTAAGTAAAAATTGCTCTCAAGCCAGCCTTTTGGTAGTTTTTAAGTTTACTGTCACTTGGAGTTACTGTTTCATATGTCAGGTTTGGTAAATGATGTTTTATAGACACCATCCTAATTGGATACTCTTTTCTAATTAGTTAAGTCTGGCATTCTATTTAATAGATTAGAGCATTACTCCAGCAAAGAGTTCTGAATCTTTCTTGCCTGCTTCATCTGTTTTGTCTCAGCTGCATGAGAGATATACAGCATTTTTGCTGTAATATTTGCACTGCCCACTTAATAAATTATTATTAGGATTTACATGAGAGATAAACAATATTTCTTGTAATATTTGTTCTGCCCATCTAATAAAGAATTATTTAGGTAAATTGCATGTGGTTAAAGCTCATATTGTTAATAGCACACCAACAGTCAGAAACAATGTCTGTATCACACAAGCATGTAAAAGCTAGAAGAGTTTGTTTCTGTAATGTATGTTGGAAGTTTTCCTTTGAGGAAGTTAATTGTTATGTCAAAGATTAAAGATCATGGTCACAATCTTGTAGTCAAAAGTCAGACATGTGTGATGACATTTTTCACAGACAAAATTGTGGATATATTTTTAAATTTTTTAAGTGGTAACTCATTATGGATGGATAAATAAAGGGTCCATTTTATTAGATTGCTAAATTTTAACTGAGCTGCACAGAAAAAATGTTTACAAGAGGCTGCATGTTATGAAGATAAGTCAAACATGTTTAAAAAGCATATTCAGCAAAACCAGTACCTGTCTTAGAAAACCACTTTCTGAAGGACCTGTAAAGCACTTTTTGTAAATATGAACCTCTGTTATGCAATCACCTGTTATAGGAGGCAGTTTTTCTCATATTCTACAAGATTGTATGTAAGATGATTTGGTTTAGTTTGGTGTTTTACAACACAGAAACACTAGTGGGGTATTAATTGGTGAGGCAGCTGGAGTACATTGTCTTGCTCAAAGAGGCAACATGCTTATTGACCCTGGTTAATATGATGGTAGGATTTGAACCTGCACCCTTTCACTGGCTTATGTTCCTGAGATGGATTTATTGTATTAGCAGGACAGATGTACATTCAACACCAAAGTTAGCTATTTTCTCAATAAAGTGTGGGCAAGAAAGGTTAATGTGTTTATGAGATGAGTATAATTTTCTGTGCATGTTTGGAACTGATTCTTTTGGTAAGATTTATTTCTATAATGACAGCTGCTTCTGCATTCTGTAGTAGCAACTTACATATGACTTACAAATGTTGTTAAAGACCATTTTATGTGTTCAGTTTGCACGTAGCTCAGTTTTCAGTTATTATCATGTATATTTTTATTGTGAAAATTGACATATTCTTTAATAGACTTAGAACATTTTGTTTTCATTACTCCAACTGCTCATGAACAACTTAAGAAGGATTTAGGCAGGGAAAGGAACGTATTGATTAAACCTGTGAGCTTATTGACTGTAGGCAAGCACCGGATCAAACTGAACTTGAGAGCATGTTACAGACAAAAGACCTGGAGCCAAGATTATGTGTTACGATATTGTCTGAATAATCTCATATCATCCCTTTCATGTCTTGTATTAAGAATTGCACAACAGTTTGCATAATTTCTAGCAATTTTCCATCTTGTGGAAATTATGTCTGCTTAAACATAACTGGTTAATGCGTTTATATCCTCTTTTGGGAAAAATCTTAAGAATTTAGCATAATATCATTGAAGTGTAAGGACCAAGCTAACTTAATAACATTGAATTGAAGTACCCAACTAACATAATAACATTGAATTGTAAGTACCCAACTAACAGAATAACATTGAAATGTAAGTACCCAACTAATATCATAACATTGAATTGTAAGTACCCAACTAACATAATAACATTGAATTGAAGTACCCAACTAACATAATAACACTGAATTGTAAGTACCCAACTAACATAATAACATTGAATTGAAGTACCCAACTAACATAATAACATTGAATTGTAAGTACCCAACTAAAATAATAACATTAAAGTGTAAGGTCCCAACAAACTTAATAACACTGAAGTGTAAGGACTCAACTAATATAATAATACTGAAGTGTAAGGACCCAACAAACTTAATAACATTGAAGTGTGAGGACACAACTAATATAATAACATTGAAGTGTGAGGACCCAACAAACTTAATAACACTGAAGTGTGAGGACCCAACTAATATAATAACACTGAAGTGTAAGGACCCGACAAACTTAATAACACTGAAGTGTGATGACCCAATTAATATAATAACACTGAAGTGTAAGGACTCAATAAACTTAATAACATTGAAGTGTGAGGACCCAACTAATATAATAACATTGAAGCCTGAGGACCCAACTAACGGACCCAATTGTTTGTTAGATGCCATCAGCTTATAAATTTTATGGCACTTGCATTTTTTGTGTGCAGTGTTAGATGCCATCAGCTTGTAGATGTTGTCACACTGGCATAATTTGTGTGCTGTGTTAGATACCATTAGCTTATAGATTTTGTTATGATGGCATAATTTGTGTGCTGCATGGGATGCCATCAGCTTATAGATGTTGTCACACTGGCATAATTTATGTGCTGTGTTAGACGCCATTAGCTTATAGATTTTGTTATGATGGCATAATTTGTGTGCTGCATTGGATGCCATCGGCTTATAGATTTTATCACACTGGCATAATTTATGTGCTGTGTTGAATGCCATCAGCTTATAGATTTTGTCACACTGGCATAATTTATGTGCTGTGTTGAATGCCATCAGCTTATAGATTTTATCACACTGGCATAATTTATGTGCTGTGTTGAATGCCATCAGCTTATAGATTTTGCTATGCTGGCATCATTTTTGTACTGTGTTAGATGTCATCAGCCTATAGATTTTGTCACACAGATTCTTATTTAGAGTTTTACATACAACAGCACATTTGCTCAAATCTTGCAATCAGTTCAGATCAGAATTGTCTTCTAATTATGGTTGTTGTTTCAAATTGTTATTATCAGTGGCTATAGGATGAATTATGCTATTATACAGTTATTCATTATCAGTGACTAAACACCAACTTTTGTTGTTACACTGTTATCAGTGACTAGAGACAGAATTATGTTCCTACTCATTTCATTATCAGTGACTCAAGACTGAATTATATTGTTACACAGTTCATCATCAGTGACTAGAGACTGAATCATGTTGTTAAACAGTTCATCATTATCAGTGACTAGAGATGGTATTATGTCAACAAATTGTAATTGTGTTTGGACATTAAATTATCAAAACATTCAAAATGTAAGTTAAATATCTAAATAAACACATGTAGGATGATATGATCTGGTCAACTCATTGTGGTTGTCAATTGTGTGTTTGAAGTTTGAATATTTAGTTCTATAATTAGCTTCAAACAGCTAAATATAGCATGACTGGCTTCTTTCAATTTAAATTGCAGGATGGTTGTAGGTTTGGGCTTCTCACTTCAATTTTATTCAAAGTCAGGTTTTAAACGTCATGATTTCATGGCGTATTAATACTCCTGTATTAACTATTAGCCGGCATATCATAGATAAACTGCAGGTTCATTTGGTCAGGTACCATTAAGAAAGAAACCTTGGCTAATGTCTTAGACCTTGGAATCTGTGAATCTTTATATCATTGTCTGTACAATGTCTGGAAGAAAACAAGATTGTCTTGCACTACTTTGGCAGGATTGTCACTCCTGGAAAAGCTGAGTGGTTTGTGTTATGTAAAACTTGTAATATAATGTTGCAGGGAATAATTATGAAACAGCACTATAAAGTCACCAAATCAGACACAGAGCAGCAGTTACATAGAAGCAACATTGTAACTGAGAAACCAGTCACATCTGTTACATCTGTAGCAGAAAATGTGAGTTTTCTCCAGTTCAGTCAACATTTCAGTAGCAGCCTAGGCATCGTCCTGGCATTATATAACATTATAAACAATGCATATATTCCAAAAATAAATTAAAAACCTAAATTTAATCTTGTATTCACTATACATGTATAATAATATACTATGGTCTTATAATTTTCATTAAACTTAAAAATCTTATTTAAATTTTAAATATCCTATTTAAATCCCCCAAAACCTGATTTATTTGAAACATTTATGATAAAATTAAAAAAAAATTTCAACCCTATCATTGACTGGAGACTGAAATATGTTTGTACTCATTTCATTGTTATCAGTGACAAGAGACTGAACTGTGTTGTTACACAGTTCATTATTATCAGTGACTTAAAGCTGAATTATGTCCTTACTAATTTCACCATTATCAGTGACCATTTACTGAATTATGTTGTTACAAAGTTATCATTATCAGTGACTAGTGACTGAATTGAATTATGTTGTTACACAGTTATCATTATCATGGACTAGAGACTGAATTAATTTGTTACACAGTTATCATTATCAGTGACGGGACACTGGATTGAATTATGTTGTTACACAGTTATCATTATCAGTGACTAGAGACTAAATTGAATTATGTTGTGACACAGTTATTATTAGTGACAAGAGACTGAATTGAATTATGCTGTTACACAGTTATCATTATCAGTGACTAGAGATTGAATTATGTTGCTACACAGTTATCATTATCAGTGACTAGAGGCTGAATTATGTTGTTACACAATTAGCATTATTAGTGACTAGAGAATGAATTATATTGTTCCACAGTTCACCATTATCAGTGACAAGAGACTGAATTATGTCCTTAATCATTCATCCTTATTGGTGACTAGAGACTGAATTATATTGTTACATAGTTATCATTATCAGTGACAAGAGACTGAATTATGATGTTACAAAGTTATCATTATCAGTGACTAGAGACTGAATTATGTTGTTACACAGTTATCATTATCACTGACTAGTGACTAAATTGAATTATGTTGTTACACAGTCTACCATTATCTTTGACTAGATACTGAATTATGTCCTTAATCATTTCAGCCGTATCGGTGACTAGAGACTGAATTTTGTCCTTGCTGATTTTATATACAGTAATTAGCAAGAATGTCACCATTTATTTTTTATGTAAAACTGTTTCATTTGTAAGCAGAAGAGTTTGCTTTTAATTAGCAAATCTTTATAATGATGTTCCACACAAAAGAAAAGTGGATTTTTTGAGGGAATTCAGTATGTGGGTACATGTATATAAAAACGTTTTACTGTATAATTTAAGGATTTTAAGATGTTTACCTTTATCTCTTACCTTTTATGGAAATTTAACATCTTTACCTTTTATGGAAATTTAACATCTTTACCTTTTAACTTGTATCATTTAATAATTAATGTTTATGTTTTTTTGAGACATTTTTATAATCTTCCTTGAGTTTTCTTTGCAATTGTTTATATTTACATTTAAGAACTTTACTTTTGATTGACCCTATGATGTAGCCATTCTATCATGTTGATGTGCTGGTAATCTCTACAGTCGCTACTTCTTAATAAGTTTAGAGCTGGCAAACTTTTAGATGAAGCAACACGATTATGTTCTGTGTTGATTGATTTTATTTTAAAGGTATTTTTTATCTTAAAAAAACATTTTACAACAAATAAATTATACATTCTGAAGTTTTCTTTCTTTCATATTTAAAGGACCTAGAATTAATTACATGGACTACATGAATAAAGAAAAGGACATTCAGCTCTGGACTGAGGTCAACATAACATTTGAGAACTTCACTGAATTCATTTCTACATGCACTTGTACTAGTAGAGAATAATTTGAGAACTGGTTGGTGGTATCTCTATGATTTGGCACTATCAGACCTTTCGTCATCATGGGCACAGGTAAGTCATGTTTTGGCAGGTAAAAGATAAAGACATTTTTTATCAGTCATAGGCACAGATAAATCTTGTTTCAGCAGGTAAAAGATAAATACATTGCATACACAATTTGCCATCATTGGAACGCATGAGTTGTGTTCTGGAAAGTACAAGATCAATACAACGGATACCCAATTTGCAATCATGTTCCTTCGAAGGATGCTGTAGGTTTTCTTTTAAGCAAGGGTGACCTTTGTTTTCCTTCTTTATCTATTGATATTTTTATTTCGAATACCAATTCAAATTATTGATGTAAAAACTTAAAGCTTTGGACAAAAAAGATAAAATTATGTGAAAACTTAGTGAAAACTTTAGTAAAGACCATCATACACATACCAGAGTTTGTCTCAGATGAAGAATATGCATCAGTTATTACCAATTTAATTATTTTCTCTGGGATTAGGAACAGGACTATAAGCTTGTTTAGAAGAAGTCTATTTCCATTATTTATTTATTTCCAATTTCAGAGTTAAGAGTACTATGACACAATGAAGTTACACATGACTTCATCACAGTGACATAGTAGCATAACGGTCACATCATTTATTTGACACCATTGAGTATATCTCTTACACCAGTGAAGATTTTTAACACCAGTGAGCATTTATTTCACACCAGAGATCTATTTAACACCAGTGAGGATTTATTTGACACCAATGAACATCTTTAGGCAAAGAATACTTTTTGTCCATTCTGTTGATATTCCCAAAACTGGCATCAGATGCTTGTTTTGTTGGGCATTGACTTTTCTTTTACCTTAAAATTTAGGAAAATGTTTCTGTTTTGTTGTTTTTTATTAGTGGAGCTGCATATGACACTTGCTTAAAACTTTAGTTTTGCTCTCTATTTGACTACATTTGATTTGTCTGCTCCCATTGTTTTAGTGTATCTCAGTACCAACCCTCTCAGACTTGGTGGCGTTAACATAGGGGGTGGGTGGTGTTGGTGGTATAAGAACCTGACATCATCATAATATGTCTTAGACCTAACTAGGTAAGACTAGCGTATTTTTATGAGGGCATTGATAGTATGCTTTACAGTAACATAGAGAACTAACTAAGAACAACAAGAAAACCTATGGGGTTATTGATAGTAGTACATGTATGTTTTACAGTAAAATAGTGACATAACAACAACAGTCCCTAAATTCTGAAGCTACAGGAAGCAACATGTTTTAAAATACTTGCATATGAAGGGTGTAGTTTAGCTCATAACCATATAATGTGTATGCATCCTGTGTGCCATGATTTAGCTACGGTATCGTAAATAATACTGCAGAAGGTGTGCATTAATGAATTTCAAGTCCCCAGTCAGTGAAGCTGACACCCTAAATACATATAACAATTCAAGATTCAATAGATACAAATTTTATAAAATGGAAAGAATCAACTTAATAAATATATTCAACATGAAATTTTCAATCTCTGCTCAGTACAGTTGATATAGTAATTGACCTGGTAAATTGAACTCCCGTTAACATGTTACTTCATCATTTGAAATTTCACGATCTATTTTTGAGAGAGTCACTATTGTCTGTGTTGGTCCCTCATTATCTGTTCCAATTTTACTTCTTCCTTCCTTAATCATTTTGCTTTCCACCTCTTCCTTCTTTCCTTCCTCTTTCTTTCTACTCTTGCCTTTTGTTCCTTAGTTCTACTCTTGTGCCACCTTGTGTGTGCACCCTGCAAACCTCATTTTAAAGCTCTTCAATTCTAAATTCCAAATTTCTTCTATGAGATAAGTCACCATCTTGGAGTGGCCTTAGGATTCAGTTTAACCATACAGTTTCCCTTTCCTAGAACACTATGATTTTAACTCGAGATGCACATGTCTATACTTCTCCAGAATTCTCAGGACACTGAAAATCTTATTGAAGTTTTCCCTTATGCATGTTTGCCCTGAAATTTAGACCCTGCTCCCTTCAGTTTTATCTCCCAATTTGACTATATTTGATTAGTCTGCTCCCATTGTTTGAGTGTATCTCAGTACCAACCCTCTCACACTTGGTGGCATTAAGACAGGGGGAGGGTGGGGTTGGTGGTATAAAAGGCCGACATCAGTAATCAAAGCTAATCAAAGGATTATGTTCCTTTGAAGCAGTCGTGGTTGATCAAGATTGTGTAATGCTTAGTTATGACATCCTGCTCTCAGGTAGATGTGAAGCTAAAATTCTGCCACAAACAGAGTCCATTACACTGTGAATATACTGTTGATTAATTAAACTTGGTGAGGGGATGCATCTCAAGGAGTACTACACCCTTATCATGAAAGTTGTTCACCAGAAGACATATTTCACACTTCACTGACTTTGGTTAAATTTTGTGATTGTACTCTTCATGTTTGAAATGTTAAACTAGATAATTTATATATCTGTCTTAGTATCACACTTATTGAAGAAAAGATCGCTGCAACCTGCATTTTACATTAGGTTAAATTTTTTTTGATGGTGTGTAGATCGATCATGAAACTTGGTCAAGGGATGCTTCTTGATGTCTTGAGTAGTACACCCTCATTTTAGTAGTGGGTCATTATGGCTTATTTCATACTTCACATACTTGGGTTAAATTTTGTTTATGGTGGTCATTTCTTGGGTGCTGTTTGTGCTAAACTTATGAAATTGATGATGATATGCATTACTGTTGCTATGACACCCAAACAACAAAAGTAGCACACCATTTCATGTTTCAATAAGTTTGTTGAATTTTTTTGTATAAAATTTGATATTAAGTGCTTGTCATGTTCAAATTATGAAACGCGATAAATGAATGAATCTCTGACAATACCATATCACTGCAACCAGAAAAGATCACTTTGACCCATATGTTATGCTTTACTAGCATTGGCCACATATTTGCATGTATGACCATGTAGATTCGTGCACACAAAGAATTCTTGTGTATTTTGTGAAATATGGTCTAAGAAGACTAATGAAATCTGGGCAATTCCAGTGTACTTATAGAAAAGGCAGAGGAAACATAAATCAACCTCATCGTCTGAATTTTCTGGTTTTTTGCTTGTGGAGGAAGTTCACAAGATACTTGGTCAGAAAAACCTTCCTGGGTCCCTGGAGCTTATGGGACCAATCTCTTCAGAGATAGGTAAGGCCCCTCCTGTAAGGAGGGAATGAACGTTCTAGGAGTAGATTACTTCCCCTGAAAGTGACGAGAAGTTGAACACTTCTCAGGTTCACAATAATGTGTTGCTGCATTCCAGATGAAAAGGAAGTGCATCATTTTTCTCATTTCCTGGTTAGTGTGTCACACCCAGTGCCAGATTAAGGCCTTAAGCACTGAAAATATTGTGGTACTCCTCCCCTTTCCTACAAAATGTGAAACTAAAAAAAAATATTAAAAGATTAAAAGGTGGGAAAATACCAGTGTTGCCATCATTCCAAACTACTTGTACATGCAGATCAAAATGTCCATATATAATTCATTCAATTTTATCATCAAGAATTAATTTGAATTTTTTCTTGTGCCCCTGTTGGGCTGGTGTCCTAAGCATGTGCATAATGTTACTTAATGGGTAATCCGGCACTGGTCACTTCCCTCATGAGTGCCTTCCACATGAAAAGGAAGTGCATCACTTGCCTTCTACATGAAAAGGTAGTGCATCATTTGTCTCATTCCCTGGGTAGTGTGCCCACCCTCTCATGAGGGAGGATTTGCATTGCACTCAACATTTCCAGGTAAGCATGTCTCTCAGCACTGCACCAACATTTCCAGGTAAGCATGTCTCTCAGCACTGCACCATAATGAGTGATGAAGATGAACTAGGATTTACCTATATGGCAAGGAAGAAGCTCCTTGTTTATGGTTTTCCAGTCCACAACCAGTGGGCCTGGGCAGTGGAAGCTTTTAGCCTAAAGTGGGATTGTCCGTTTTTCATGCCAAGTGTATCATTCAGTCCTGGATTGTCTAAGGTGCATGATGCCAGTTGGAGAATTGTTTGTGATTGGTGTAGTAGAAAATGTGTCAATATTAGCTGCCCCTATGTGAAGGCAGTGGCTGATTGTCATCTCATCTTTTTCGAAGAGAAACATTGTCCAGTTTCTACTGTTAAGGGCTAGCGAGGAGCCCTAAGAAACACACTCAGATTCATAGAAAAGGATGATAGAGAGTAAAAATTACTAGCCATGTGGTTTACTATATCTAGTTACCATGTGAGACTCAGACTGATGCAGTGTACCTAGTTAGCATGTAAGATGCAGACTGGTGTACTATACCTCAGTTATCACATAGTAGGTACACTTTTTCTGTAGTATGTGCAGTTTCATATTTTAATATGGTAACATGTTAACATATCACTTTATGTGATTCTGATAGTTCAAATAAGCTGATGAAATTTTTGTGCAGTATTCTCTTTACTGATTGGCTGCAATCATGGGAAAACTTTTTAAACCCTGCCTTCAGGTATGTTTTGTTTTCACTACTACTATGAACATTTTGGCAACCATTTTTCAACTGGAGTCACAAAAGGGAATTGGAAAAAAGTGGTCATGCCTCTCTGAATATGGCCAATCTACCTCCATAGGGGCTTATTACATTATGTAATACATATCATCGTATGAAAAATGGCCAAAAACCCAAAGACAAGGTCAACAATAAGAAGTAAAACTAAGGTTATTGCACAGTCGATAGAAGGGGTTGGGGGTGGGGGCAGTATTCCTGTAACATGGAATCTACCCTATATATGTGTTGTTTAAATGTTAACTTCTGAAGTAAACAAACTCACCTCAGTTCAAAGAAGAATGTGGACATAAACCAGTTTCCCAACTGACAAAACTTTATCCAACCACAGCATATTTTTGCAGTAATGTATGATGCAGTTCAGACTCAAATAAAATTTGTTTATTTCTTCTGTAGTCTGTTGTTCCAAGTTAGCTAATGCAAATATCCAGTCAGAAATACATAACTGTTACAGTAAATATTGGACTTTCTGCATCCAGTAATCATCCTTTCACATGAATATCACAATGGAACGTTTAGAAGTGAAGCTGACACTTTAGTGTATGCATGGACCATGTACTGTACCATAACTAGTACTGAATCCAACAGTGTGATATCAGATGCATTGGACACTGTGTTGAAAAATGATTTAGTCTGTATAAAATGTTTTGTTTATTCAGAAGGATATTTGTTCCTTGAATTTATTATTTGTAAAAGAAAATCAACTTTTGAATCTTAATAGTTCTTCAACTATGTTTGTGACTATTATTTATGCACAACATATGAAAGGTGCAGCACTCAGTCAGAATGAACAAAACTATTCCTTCTTTCTCTCTAAATAATTTCCACTGAAAAAAAATCTGTGTTAAAAGGAATGGGTAATGATTTAATATTAAATTTATGAAACTCATTGAATAGTGTCCAGCTTTTTGCTTGCCAGAGTTGGACATTATTCAACTCATTTCAACAATTCAGTATTAAATCATACCCATTTGAGATCCTCTTTTTACTGTGAGACTCAGTGGCATAGTATACAAAGTTACAATATGAGACTGAGAGTGTTGGACTATACATAGGTACTGTATGAGACACAGTGTTGCATATTATACATAGTTACTATATGAGATTCAAAGTGGTGTGATACACATACTTACTATATGAGGCTCATGGTGGTGTACAAAATTATTTACTATACGAGATTCAGAGTGGTATAATGTACATAGTTACTGTATGAAACTGAGTGACATACTACACATAGTTACTATATGAAACTGAGTGAAATACTGTACAAACGTACTATATGAGACTTTGAGTGGTGCACTGTACATAGTTACTGTATGAGACTTAGAGTGGTGTACTGTACATAGTTGCTATATGAGACTCAGAGGCATACTATACATAGTTATTACATGTATATACATATATAGCTATTATTACTACACCTGTTGAATGAATGGTCATAGTGACATGGGGTTTTCACTAAAACATTTCTTACTATATATCGTTGCAAGGTTCTGTTTTTGAAAGTAGCTGATTTGGCCGCAAAATATAGCTTTGTAAGGGCCATCTTGAAAATCTTGTTTTCATTGCTTCTCCTGAATGTATGGTTGTATTGTCATTGAGTTTTTGCTCAAAGATAGTATGGTATAGTTCATACAAAATGAAAATATTGCTGATCTGACCTAAAAAAATGACAATATCTGCTTTTAAAACCTTGTTCTAGCTTTGACTCTTGAACAGCTATATTGACATGGTGTTTTCAGTGAAGCACTTTTTGCAATACAAGTATCTAGTTTGTACCCAATGAAAACTCTGCTGATGTGACCTACCAAGATGACCACAATAGCAGACATTATGAAAATCTGGCTATGAATGCTCTATGGTGGATGGTAATCATGTTGACATTTGATTTTCATCAAAACACAATTATGCAACATGGACATAGACTGTTTTAGGGCTAATTTTCTTAATGGATGGTAACTGTATTAAAGACTGTTTTAGGGCAATTTTCTTAATGGATGGTAACATGGACATAGACTGTTTTAGGGCTAATTTTCTTAATGGATGGTGACATGGACATAGACTGTTTTAGGGCTAATTTTCTTAATGGATGGTAACATTGACATAGACTGTTTTAGGGCTAATTTTCTTAATGGATGGTAACATGGACATTATGTGTTCAGTTAAATACTATATCAATATGTGCATTATCGGGTCCTGAATAAAAATTGTCAGATCTGACCATCAGCATGTCTGTGCTATTGTACATGATTTTGAAAGCCAGTCCTAATTGACCATGTGGTGAAATCAGAGGTCACTACTTGCATTTTTGGACTTCATCAGCTTATGAACACTGTGATTATGTGTTTTATATATATATATATATATATATATATATATATATATATATGAATTTACTAGACTTTGTGTACAATGGTTTTTCAGTTAACCAGTTAACATGGATTTCATGATCTAACATTTGGACTACATTCTTTGTAATGATTGTGAGCATGATAATATGGATTTCACAATGAAAGGTCTGGACTTGGTTCTCTATCTGCAATGGTTTGAATGACAGCATGAACATGCATGAACATATTTGTATCAAATCTAATATATGGTTATTGTTATGACTCAGTGGTCACAGACTAAGTAACAGAAAGAAGCAAAACCAACAGCTTTGTAAAACTTAACAAATAGTTTAATTATCAATGTTATAAATGAAAACATAAGAGGAACTTAGAGTGTTATGAAGTAAATCGAAACTAATCCTTATAAAGCTCTGTGAATGTCCAAAAGAATAGAAGTTCCTTATAAAATTGAAAAATGAAAATGTACTGGTCTGCCAAGAATTGTGATGTTGTCAAGATGGTGTTGTCCATATTTCCTTTGAATAATTTTCAACAGTTCCGGAATAATATCATAATCAGAATAATGAGTACTTTCTGTTTCCACTGAACAGTCCAAACAAATGTTTTTTCTCTCAAATAATATCTAAGTACAACATAAAACACATCTTTCAGACTTGTAACAGGAACACAATAAATGAAAATGACTCCAAAATAGGAATGAATCTGATTGCTCAGTTCTTTCCTTGTATACATCTTCTGCTGTGACTATATTTCACAATATACCCCATGTAATGGATCCCACATGACGGATCTTACTACTCATTCTGCCTTGAATTTGTCTATTCATGTGACCCAACCCAACCAATGGGAAGTTACTGAATTCATCTATTTTATAATCCATAAACAACTGAAAAAGCAGCAGCAGAAAAGCAACAAATCATCACAACAACAGAGTAAGGAATGGCAAGAAAGAAAGTATTCGAAACCCAAAGAAACTACAGCAAGGAACATTAATACACATATAGCACCTCCCAAAACATCAGTAAACCAAAGAGTCAACATAAACAGGAATTTTGTAATTTTTGTAAATTCAGACAAGAATCAACATGATGAACAACATGAAAAACTTGGCTTCCCAGGGCACAACAAAGAAGACATACGCAGAAGCCGTAAAACGGGGGGAATCAGAAACAGTGACCATGAGAAAGACATTGACAAACCTGGTAAAGATTCTACAAGGACTAATAGAGATGATGTCACAAGACAAAAGAATAGGAGGTTCCATAGATTCAAAAGTAGAAGAGTTGTTGTTGTTGTTGTTGTAGGGTTTAACGCCATTTTTCAGCACAAGATAGGCTATACATGGCGGCCAGTATTAATGGTGGAGGAAGAACCCAGGAAAACCCGGAAAGAACCACCGACCCACGAGAAGCTACTGACAAGCTTTCTCACATACCCAGAATCTGAGACTCGAACATACACTGACAGAGGTGAGATGGCAGTGATCCGTAACGGTGAGTGCTTTAGACCACTCGTCCACTTGGGGCCCCAAAAGTAGAAGAGAGTGGAAGAAAGAAAAAAAGCGAAGAAAACAAATTAAGAGAGGTAAAGAAACCATGTTAAACCTCTCACATAGAAGATTAACTGATAATGACTATATATTGTTAGGCAATTGGCTAAAATTTTGTCCCAAGCCAAAATATCACAATAAAATTAAATTAAATGAAGAAATTTTTAACTTTTCTAGACGCATAAAATTAAAAGAATTTTTTTATGATAAAGCATACAACAATTCAGAGGTTAAATCGGATTCTTTTAATTCTAAAAAAATGGGTTATTTCAACACAATTAAATCATCTTTTACACCACCTAGTGGACATGATTCCTATTTAGATTTTTATATTGACGCGATCACAAAAGAGATATTACATGGGAATCATCAAAAGTGATATTACAGTAATATTTCTAAGGACGAAATTAAGTCTTTATATAATCCAATGAATGACGACAGTATTGTGATTAAAAAGGCTGATAAATCAAACACTGTTATTATTATGAATCAAGAAGATTATGTTAAAGAAGTTGAACGTCAATTAAATGAGGAAAAATACTACAAACATATTAACAAAGACCCGTCAGTAGAAATTAAATCTAAAATTTCAACATGCATTAATGAGATTGCTAAAAATAATAATTTCGTATATGAGGAATTTGATATTTTTCCTCTTAATATACGTACACCTACCCAAAACTCATAAAAATCCTGACCATAACCTTCAAATTATCCAGGAGGACCCATTATATCAGGTTGTAATTCATATACTGAAAACCTATCCAGATTTATTGATAGTGTTTTGCAACCTTTAATGAAATCACTTCTGTCATACATTAAAGATACTACTGATTTCATTAAAAAGTTGAAGTCTATTCCACAGCTATCTGATAACTCAATCCTGGCATCATTAGACATAATATCACTATATACCAACATTCCACATACAGATGGCATTGAAGCGTGTAAATATTTTCTTGATAACAATCCTAATAATAGCACACTATCTAGTGAAGATATTTGTAAAATAATAAAACTTATCTTGGAAAATAATTATTTTCAATTTAATAATACAAATTACATCCAAACAATGGGTACAGCAATGGGGAGTCCTATAGCTCCTTCATACACTTCTCTTTTCATGGGTAAATTAGAAAAAGATTTCCTTCAAAAAGAAAAATTTAATCCATCTGCTTGGTTTAGATTTTTAGATGACATATTTATGACCTGGAACCATTCAACTGAAGAGCTGGAAAAATTCATTGATCGCCTAAAATCATTTTCATCCAATAATTAAATTTACTTATACTACATCTAGTACGCATGTTTCAGTTTTAGAAGTAAATGTAATTAAAAATATTGATAACACTATCTCAACAAATATGCATGTCAAGGAAACTAATATGCACCAGTATGTGGAATATTCTTCATGTCATCTCATGTCATGTAGAAACGGTATACCATATAACCAGGCCAAAACATACTGATGCATTATTTCAGATGATTGTCAATTACAAAATTCGTTGAATGATTTAAAAACATATTTCCAAAACAGAAATTATCCTAAACATATCATTGATTCTATGCTGAAGAAAGCCTGTAATCTTACTCAACATGAGGCTTTAAACAAAGCAAATTGTACAGTAGAGAAAAATATAATTCCTTTTACAATACAATATAATCCTTCATTACCTAATATAGGTCTTATAATTAATAAATATTGGAGTCTCCTAAATTTATCAAATAAAAACAGCATAAAATCCCTTTACAACAATAAACCAATTCTTGCTTATAGAAGACCCAAGAATTTACAAGATTTTCTAATTAGAACTAAACAGACAGAAAATAAAAAAAAGACAATTCTCATCATCTAAATGTAATAGACACCGGTGCTCTCAATGTGCAAACATAAGAGAAAGAGCTTCTTTCAGCAGTGCTAATACAAAAGAGGTATTTTCTCTATGTTGTAACACTAACTGCATATCAACTGATGCGATTTATTTGATAACCTGTAAAAAATGTAATATGCAATATGTTGGACAAACACTTCAACAAGTTTCTAAGAGAATGAATAATCATCACTTTCATATAAAATATTACAGAGATCCTCAGTTTTCCTCTAATATTTCAACACATTTTAATACCAATAATCACTCTCTACTTGATTTGTCTTTCATGCTAATAGATATTGTGCATGGAGACATGAATAGACTCATAAAAGAAACTTAAAGGATTCATAAATTAGATACTTTGTTTCCTAGTGGCCTTAATACAAATGCACTATATAAAATTGTATAAAATATTTTTTTTTTTTAATTGGTAAATTGTATATCCTTTATAACAATATAATTATATGTATGACTGTTTGCCTCTATTTTATTTTATTATTTTATAATTATTTTACTGAATTCTTCTAGAAATGTTGAAAGCCTATCAGCCAATAATAAATTAATCCAAAGGCACCATTAAGTCTTCTTATTAAGATAATAATTAATAATTGTCAACACATAAACATCTATTTATTGATCCTTTGTAATTTTTGCTCTTAACAGACTCAGGCCACGTAGGCAAAATCTAACTAAAGATATTCTGAACAATTTACAGCCATGAATAAAAATTACAAAAATTAGATAAAATCATGTACCATGAGTTAACAGAAAATATAGATATACACAACAATATATCAGAAGAATCCCCTTAATGATGCCAGAAACTCTGGTTTTAAAAAAAGTTATAGATTAAATGAAACTTTGTATATCTTTACAGTATATTAGATTCATTTTTCAGTGATCTTGTATAAGTAATATTTGTTATCAGTGTCAAGGTCAAAGGCCATTACAGATCTTCGTACTGGACATATTTTGTGGACATGTTAATAAAAAAAATAATATAAGAAAATATTTTGTTACCGAACATTTTATGTCAGAGTTTCTCAAGAGTGTCTTTGATGATCAAAATTGCTCAGCAGTTAAACAGAATACAAGGAAGGAAGAAACAGACTTCTTGTAAATTTGTGCAAATCTTTTTGGTATGCAGAGGATCAGTCTCTTAAAGGAACTCTTGTTTTTTGTTAATTTTTAATCAAAAGATGGGTGTCTACTTATTAAGGCATGTGAAAGTAATACATAGAGTATGGTAGTAAATTTTCATTACAGACTTTCACAGCCACTCGTATCGTGGTTGAAGGAAGCTGGTGAGTGGAGGTAAAGTTCAGGGTGCTGTTCTTGGTTATATCTGATGTGTTTCCAGCTGCAATCATTGTAGGCCTGGATCTCCCTTTTTTAAATGTATCTGCAAATGTATCTAAATTTAAATGTATTTAAATGTATCTGCAAATCAGGTGGTATGCTACATATAGGTAAATATTGCAGTAAGAAAAATAGAGAAAGGAAACCAAAAAATTGCAGGATAATTGACCTTTATTGGGAAAATGTAAAATGTTCTTCCCACTTTATTTCTTTAAAATAAGTGTTGTCTTCCTGAAAATTTCCCCATTGATTCAAACAACACTCATAAGTATACTGTGAAAATGTTTTGAAAAATGTCAGATTGTATATGTGTGATAGGGGTCATCCATGTATGACATAACACAATTCTGGCTGATTTTTTTTACCCCCCCATCACATTTCGTCACAAATACTCTGATCCCTCTCATATATGATGTCACAAAGTTTTAACCCTACCCCCAAAAAAAGTTTTCAATATAAAATTGGTTTGAAATCACTTTATACAGAAAAACACACTATAATACAACATTGCATACTGAATTATTTAATACTTAAAAAATATATATGTTGATGAATCTGGTTTTAGTCCTCCAGAAACTTATACTAAAAAGGATAGGAAAAAGACTTGAAATCCAAGGAATAAAGTTGTAGACATCTCATCTCATGAATTTATTTCACAACGTTCTCTTTCTCCAATGGTGATACTGTTTCCTCTGGAAGATGGCGCTGGTGTTGTTTTTGTGATGTCACATTTTAAAAAACTCTTAACCCTCCCCCTCCCCACATCATCACATATCATCACACAAGTGGGATTCCCCCTCATTGTGTGACAACATATATGGACAGTCCCGTTTCATAAATTCTATCCAGGTGCCCAAGTACTCAGTTAGGGAAACTCATGTCTGGTCACCAGGCTGTCAATTTAGGATGCAAATTGGTGTGCAGCTACTATTCACTCAGTTGGGCATGCTCATGTCTGGCCCCCATGTACTTAGTTGGGCAACCTCATGTCTAGATTCCAGATACTTGGCTGTGCAAGTTTGTGTATGGCCCCTAGGTACTCATTTGGAAGGCTCATGTCTGGTCACCAGATAGTTCGGCATGCTCATGTATGGCCCTTAGGTACTCAGGCCAGCTTGTGTCTGGCTGCTGTTTACTCAGTTGGGAAAATTCCTGTTTGGCTGCCATTACTCAGTTGGGAAAATTCCTGTCTGGCTGCCAGTTACTCATTTGGGAAAATTCCTGTCTGGTTGCCAGTACTCAATTAGGCAAACTTCAGATATTTACTTGGGCAAGCTTGTGTCTGGCAACTATGTAGTCAGTTAGTAACTATATATTCAGTTAGGCAAAGCTTGTGTCTGGCTGGAAGATACTAAGTTGGGCAAGTTCTTGTGTGGACACCAGATACACAATTTGGCAAGCTCATGTCTGGACACCAGATGCACAGCTGGGCAAACTCATGTCTGGCCTCCATGTACACAGTTGCACAAGCTCATGTATGGCCACCACATGATCAGTTGGGCAAGCTATAATCTGGCTTCTAGGTACTCAGGTGAGCAAGGTCATGTCTGGCCACCAGGTACTCAGTTGGAGTAGCTAATGTAGAGTTGTCAAATGCCATGATTTTGGCTTCAGTTTCACAACTTTTGACACGCTGATTCTTCCAAAACAAATCACTAATTCTTAAATTCTCAATCGGCTTAAATCGGGAATAAAATAACCTTAAGTTAAGTGCTAGTCATGACATCAACAGTGGTGCTGATAATGGTCCTGTATTGCTTGTCACGATATTAGTGGAACTATATCCAATTGTTACAGTTCGCTCTGCAGCAAGCATTTTAACATACTTTAATCTATATTTGCAAGAGAAGTTTACCAATACTTGTGAAGAAAACTGGGAACAAATTGGAATTTCTGTTTGAAAAGTGGCATATATACATAGGAACTGTAAATTCTTTAAACAAACACTGAGTGGAGACAGCTTTTTCAAAGAATTTGATTAAGTTGAGATTATAACGTGTTGTAGAAGTACCCCTGAAAAAGTTTTGCCTGAAACCATGGTTGAAATTGGGTGGAATTGCTGAACATACAGGTCAGTTTATTGAAGAAACATGACTTGCCAGTTGATCACAGTTTAATATTTAAAGAAGAAAGAATAGGCTATTTTAACAGCAACAATGATGGCTATTTTTGGAATAGATGAGTGGAGGAATTTGTGAGATAACAAAAGATTATTATTTATCGTGCTTAATGGTATGTGCTTGATAAAAGTGGATGGAGCTAGTTTCAAGGTATTTTTCAGTAATTATTTTCAAAATTCAGTAATTGTTATCACTTGTTTCAAAAAATTTAAGTCTGGATGGTTGGCAACTCTGCTAATGTCTGGCTACCGGATACTTAGTTGGGCAAGGTCATGTCTGGCCACCAGTATTCAGTTGGGCAAACACTGTCTGGCCACCACGTACTCTGTTGGGCAAGGTCGTGTTTTGCCACTAGGTACTCAGCTAGGCAAGCTCATGTCTGGCCATGTGTGATATATTGATTTACACCTAGATACAGATTGAATTTGATCAGATGTCATCCATGGCCAAGGAATGATGGTGTTTGTAATGGCAGGTTGTAGTGTATTATGTAATATGTCAAGCATAACTTTTGATGTCATCATCATTATCACCACCACCACCATCATCAAAATCATCATCTTATCAAGAATTACAAGAATAATATCATGATTATTATAAACAGCAGCATTATCTCTAAAGATAATTGGTTAACAGCAATAGTTTGATGATGATGATGATGATGATGAAGACCACCACCACCAGCACCATCAATATCATTGTCATTAACACTTATTGATGTTCAGTGATTTTGCTAAGGTTTTTTTTAGGTTGCTAAATGTTAGAAATAGATAGTGAAAAAAACTATTTGGAAAAAAGTTGCAGGCAGAAAAATCAAATTAAAGAAACTTTGACCATCACCATTGTCATTATCAAAAACATCAACTAAATAATCATCAACAGTAACAACAACTTCAAGATCATTATTCTGTCACAGACTCTTGGCATTCATTGCAAATTCTCAACTGTGTTGTTTTTGTTGTAAGCCATGTATTTATGGTTTCAGCTAGACAACAATAATGACAATTGAGAACTTAATTTGAATTAATGAAGCAAGAACAATTAGTTATTGCATTGTATATTGAATGAAAACTCCACTTCGGTCATAGTACATTGGTACTTACATTGGTGTTTAAATTTAGGCTGCTTTTTCATCATCATAATTTATCCTCTTCAGTGGAATACAGTCTAATTTAGGTACAGTTTATGCGTACCACAAATAGGGTAATTTATCAGACAGAAATTGTGGTGGTCTTTAATTATCTGCTATCATAGGCAAACTGTGCACTGATATTCTGATATCCCTAAAGTTGTATATTATGTTAAATGATGCTCAATTGTTTGAATGATATTCTGATATCCCAAAAGTTGTATATTATGTTAAATGATGGTAATTTGAATGAATGATATTCTGATATCCCTAAAGTTGTATATTATCGTAAATTATGGTAAGTCAAAAGAATGTTACAGGATCTGATCAGACTTATAGCAACAGAGCTTTCATACCTGTGTGCAATGACGTAATGGTGATGGGGTTAGTCCATGCTGTGTCATTATGCATACTCTATGTATACTCTACACCTGTGTGTAATGATAATGGGGTTAGTCCATGCTATGGCATTATGCATACATGTAATCTATGCATAGTCAACACCTGTGTGTAGTGATAATGGGGTTAGTCCATTCTATGTCATTATGCATACTCTGTGTATTATCTACACCTGTGTGTAGTGATAATGGGGTTAGTCCATGCTATGTCATTATGCATACTCTGTGTATAGTCTACACCTGTGTGTAGTGATAATAGGGTTAGTCTGTGCTGTTACCATGCATACTTTATATATAGTACTCAACGCGTGTGTTGTTATACAGGGCTTAGTCCATTCTATATATCATTATTCATACTCTATGTATACTCTACACCTGTGTGTAATGATACTGGGGTTAGTCCATGCTATGTGATTATGCATATGCTATGTATAATCTACACCTATGTGTAATGATACTGGAGTTAGTGTGCGTTCTCTCACAATGGATACTTTATAATATACTTTACTCTACACTTGTGTATAGTGATACAGGGGTTAGTCCATGCTATGTCATCATTTTCTTTTCATAATCAGTGTCTCAAATGGATGAAATCTTCAGACAATTGAACAGTTCTAGTACAACAAATACCGCCTGCTTTTCTGTAATTTTGCATCATTTTCTCAGTTGAATTTTTCAATGCAGGATGATATTTTTTTTTATGTATGTTCATTTGTTCACAGATGCCTGTGCATGTGTTCCAGACTTGATACTTTGACTTTTAAAATCACTTAATTATTTAGTGTCAAGCCAGATTCTTCACATCATGTTGTATATACTGTATATATTGTACATAACAGATGGAAGGCCTTAAGTTAGATTAGTTCTGTAACTAATTGAGTTATCTTCTCTAAATAAAGTCTTTATTATTATTATTAGTATTATTATTATTATGCATACTCTATATGTACTTCATAACAGTTATTATGTATTGATACAGGGGTTAGTCCATGCTATGTCATCATGCATACTCTATATGTACTTCATAACAGTTATTATGTATTGATACAGGGGTTAGTCCATGCTGTGTCATCATGCATACTCTATATGTACTTCATAACAGTTATTATGTATTGATACAGGGGTTAGTCCATGCTATGTCATCATGCATACTCTATATGTACTTCATAACAGTTATTATGTAGTGATACAGGGGTTACCGGTAGTCCATGCTGTGTCATCATGCATACTCTATATGTACTTCATAACAGTTATTATGTAGTGACACAGGGGTTAGTCCATGCTATGTCATCATGCATACTCTATATGTACTTTGTAACAGTACGTATTGATACAGGGGTTAGTCCATGCTATGTCATCATGCATACTCCATATATATACTCAATATACATGTAATATATACATAATGATTCTGGGGTTAATCTGTGCTAAGGCATCATGTATATTCCATATATATATATATATATATATATATATATATATATAAAGATTCTGGGGTTAGTCCATGCTGTCATCATGCATACTCCATATATATATATATATATATATATATATATATATATATATATATATAAAATTATATAATTATACATGATATATACCTAATGATTCTGGGGTTAGTCTGTGCTGTGTTGTAAAGCATACTCTGTGTGTAGTCTATTTATGCAGAGATTTCTAACAAAAGAATATGGGCTTTAACTTTATGCTTATATGGTAGATTTAAAAGTACATGTATGTAAGGCATGCTATGGTTGGCTCAGTGGCCAGTCTTTAACACCTTGTTTAATACAGGTGACCTTTAAGGCAGAGTTTTATTTTTATTGGTTTGTATGTAGTAGTTCCTCTTTACATCAAACTTTAAATTGAGGCTGCAGGATTTTAAGTGCTTATGCACCTAAATACAACTTATCAATGACTTTGTCAACAGTAATGTTAAATATAAACACAAGTAATGACTGGGTTTTATTATAGTTACTGATTTACACTACAGTACAGGAATAAACTTGAATGATTTATTGACTCAGATTGTTGTCACAGTGCAGTATCACTAATGTTATCTCACCTTACAGTAGTGCATTCAGATTGATAAATACTTGTTTCAGTGGTCCATGGCAGTAATGTCAGGTTTTATTTGATTTGCAGCAAAGTTAAAAGCTTTTCTGGAACATTGCTGGGTCATCTTGGCCTTCCTGTTTTTTTTCCTACAATTCCT
>JAECUM010012178.1:0-46089 GCA_016617855.1 Megalonaias nervosa
CTTCACCATAGCCGATCCAGAGGAAATTCAGCCCGTGGAAGAACCCGACTCAGACCTGCACAAGATCATTATCGTTGATGATATTAAAATCGACCGCGACAACATGATCAAGATCTGCGTGTATTTTCCCTTGTCGTGGCACAAGCGATGTAACAGCCTCCATCTGACTCAGTCGTACTACGACGTCCCCAAATACATCTGACGCCACACGGGATGCTTCGTTCTGTTTTCGGTACTGGATAACCCTGACGTAAATGTCATCGCGAGAGACCATTATCGCGGAATCTCCTCCCAGCAATTTAAAGACTGCTTTTCCACAGCAACGTGAGGTTCGAAGCATGACTTATGACCTTTCATCGAGATGCAGATACTGTTCCGGAACGTTATCTCAAAGGCTTTGACGAAATTTACCTGCCTGATTAGTATAACCATGTCGATCGAAAAAGTTGCCACGCGTCGTCAGCGCGAGGAGGTCCTTAAGACGTTTATCGACCAGAGGGCGGCCTTACGGCAGTACGTCCTCGAGGAGAAAAAGAGCCAACAATCCTTCAGCGCGATGTGGCGGGAGAATTGTTCAAACCCATCCTGACCAAACTTGACGAAGCCAAAACTACCTACGATGTCAAACAAGATCAGCTCCTGGATACCATCAAATCAACTCAACAACAACAACAACAACGACTGATGGAGGAGCTCAAGACACCCACCCCGGAAGTCGATGTCTCGAAGATGATAAGACGTGCAGAAACCGAGCAGAAGGGAAAAGCCAGAAAGGCTGAACTCATAAAAATGAAACAGAAGGAAAAAGAAACAGCTACACCATGTTTCCCATGGAAGTGGATCCACAAAGGACCTAGAAGAAGAGAAAGCTCTCAAAGGACAAGGACTCCCGCCAGGGTTAGAGACTGCTCGATTCAAGAAGCTGCCCTCTGGAGTAGAGGCCACTCAACTCAAAGAGCAAGGAGAACCTCCAGTGAAAGATAGCTCACCTGTGGAACCATTATCGAAGGAGGAGCTCGTCAAACTTATATAAACCAGAAAAGAGGAATTTAAACGTAAACCTGCAAATCGTTATAGTTTCACAGAAGACAAAAAGAGGATGGAGCAACGAAAGGAGCTTAAAAAAAGAACTCCCAAAGAAGAACATAGACTCCGTCGTGGAGGTAGCATCAGCTACTTTCACACGCCCGCCGACATCGTCTTGTGTCTCAAGCTGCTGATAGCTTCTTAACAAGCAGGCAACGTGGGCGTGGATATCGATGACGAGATGGTCGACATCCTCAATCATCTACTGCATCAAAAACTCGTCACCTCCGATCAGTATCGTATTTTGTACGAGGACTTGAGATAGACGAATGGACGATACCACGCTCTTATTCGGCTCCAAGTCAGTCACATCCACGATGAGGTGTAATCCTCCCTTGGAACTGTACCAACAGTCGTTGTACGAAATTGCCCTCATCTTCGCCGAAATATGGAACAGCTTCTTCAACGTCACCGTCAGCAACAATCGATTTTCGTACGTCGTCGCGTTTCAGCAAAAACCGATCACGATCTCTCCCGGAGGATACAACATCACCGACATCGCCTCAGAAATTTCAAGACTGATCACCGTCAACGGAGACGTCTCCTCCAACATCAAAATCGAACCCAATTACTCTACGCTGTGGACTCGCATCACTCTCGCTTAAAATTACCTCGTGCGATTCGACAAATCGATCGGATCTCTCCTGGGGTTTAACACGGGCACTTCTGTGACTCAAAACGGAGTGTACGAACGAGATCTGTCCGTCAAGATCACCGACGTCAACAGTCTCCACATCAACTGTTCCATCGCTCAAGGTTCTTTGTCTTCCGTAGGCTCCGCCTCCAACGTCATTTATTCCGCCTCGATCAACGTATCTCCAGGTTCTCTCATGCAAATTCGTCCAAATCCTTTCATTTACAATCCCATCCTGAACACATACGCCATCTGGGAAATCACCATGTGGTTGACCGATCAGTCTGGTAATACCGCCGATAACAACAACGAGAGAATCACCTACTACCTGCACGACAGACGTCGCAGAGCCGACTAAAAAATGTTCGCAGATTAAATAAAGACGAGACCTCCACGCGTACACCGACGTAAAATTGGATTCTTATCCACGCTGTTTTCTTTCGTATGTTCCAGGCATTGCTGCCAAAGCCGCTTCCATCGCTCTCAAAGCCGTCGAAGCTTGAGCCACCGGAGCAGCCCCTGCCGCGGAGACAGCCGTAGGACAAAAAACAGTCAGCAAAATTATGTCAGCGGAAATTCCTTTGGCGGCAGCACCGTCTCCCGTGGCGGAGATTCCCGTCTCCAGAGAGGCTCAACAGGCTCTTCAATAAACGAGTCCGTAGCTAGCGATCCGAAATTTTTTACTTGACCTGGACAGAAAGATGGTGCCACCAGCTCCTCTCTGGGAGCCATCATGGTTTGAAAAGAGTATGGTAGTCACGCTCTTAAAGCATAACATCATGTATTCGAGATTCACTCCCGATTATCTCCGTCTCAGCGACGATACTACAGTGGATGACCCCACCACCAAGTACGAATACGTGGAGTATCAGGTTATCAACATCACCAATCTCAACGCCAGCACGCATCGAAAAGTCAAGACGCGTGACGAAAATGTGTAACTGCTTCCCCATAAATACTTTCTGAAGTCCGCTGGATAGTACAACTTTCAGTGAGCGGAGACCCTTCTGCCAATGAACCAATCACGCCCCAAAACAACGGATGGTCGTTATTCAAGTCAATATCAACTGAACAATCAGACCGTAGAAGAAATCAATGGCTATTTACCTTAATCGAGCACCATGCTGAACTTGATCATGTACAGCGATGACTACGTGCGATCGCGAGCCACGAACATGTGGTGGTTCAGAGATACCAACGCAGGAGGAACGGTGGGTAACGAATTTCGTACAGGTGCATTTCCAGCCAATGCCGCTGTGCCAAAGGATACAGAAGACGGTAATGCCATTGTGTGCAGAATCGAAGCTGCAGGAGCCGATACACTTTTGCCGGTATGACAGCCAACGCGGCAGGGTCAACCATGGTGGAAGGTGCTGTTCTATCCCTCTTAACACAGCTGCGTACTACAGACTATAATGTGGGATTCGCCGCTCGATGTGTTCTGACGGATAGTGGACACGAGATCTGCATGATGCTTCCTCTCAGCAGCATCTTTAGAGTATGTTGAAATATCCGTATCGTCTCTAGACGCGTCAAACACACGCTGATCCTGGAAAGAGACTCGTTCACTCAAAACAAGGACAGAGTATCATCGTCAGCGGATGGGCAATTCACCATGACGTGGTTATCTCTGTGAATGCCCCAAATCACGCCCTCTACCGCGCACATTCTCGAACTGGAATCGACGCTGGCTCGATTCACCAAGAAACTGTACTTCGAACAACACCGCATCTACATCTAGCAGTTTAGGGCGGTTCAGACCACCACCCCGTAGAGAGTGGCCACCAATCCAGGCAGCGAGCTTGCCAGACACGTCTTTGTGGCATTTCAGATGGTCGCTAGCGTGCAGATCAAACTCAAAACAATCACATCTTTAAGAATCTCAGTCTGTCTCTCATTCACTTCTGCATCAACTCCAGAAAATATCCCGAGCGAGAACTCGAGTGAAACTTCGCTGTTGGTACCCGAAATTATTCTCAAGCCTACGTGATGCGAATGGAAGCCATGCAAAAGTACCAAGACGTGGTTACAGGTACACAGGTCTCCGTTGGCGATTTTGCTGATCTGTATCCCATGTTCCACTTCGATGTCTCCAAACATACTGAACATCTCAAAGAATCTCCTGCTGACATCGATATTCGATGGACGATCGCTCCACAAGCGGATTACCTCTGCTACACTCTGGTTACCTCAGACTGATTCATGATGTTGGATGTCCTCAATGGAAAAATGAGTATCTTTGTATAGACATCATGCCTTAAAAAAAGACATCTCAGTGACAAAGGCGATAGGACGGAGGCTCCATTGCCACCACCATCATTCCCTTCATCAAAACCATGGTTCCCAAGTCATTCGCTAACGTTCTGGTACCCTTATGACTGGCTGCAGCCACGGGAGCTATCACTGGAGCTACTCAAAGGGCCTCCCTGGGCAGCGTCACGCGTCGAAAACGCATCACCTCCTCCACTAGTAAAAGCTGAAAAAAAAATAATAGCATTTCATATAACCCATCATGTTGTACGTTCCAGTCGATGTCACGCTGTCCCCACAGCAGAAAAAAAGTATTTCCATGGCTGTCACCATAAAAGACCTGTCTTCATCCGCCTGAAAACTTCTGCCCTCCTCGGATCCGATCGACTCATGCTGACCCAACATCAGGTCACGTCTGTCGCTAACGATAAGACAGCTCGGAAAGGCCTCGTCCTGAACTTATCAGCGACGGAGCTGTCCAAATAAGGAGGATTTCTCGCATCTCAGCTCGCCGGCATCGCCGGAACCTTACTGCCAGGATTGCTTGACATCATCAAAGGACTCCAGCTGCCAGGCGCCACACGAGGTAAAGACATGAAGCAAAAAAGGTCTTAAACAAATTTGATCACGAACATCTTTTAGCCTCTCCCACTTTCCGAGGGGTCTTTCCCAAAGATCAACTTCCTGAACAGATCAGAACTAACGAAGCTGCGTCGTGAATCTCCAAAATTATTACGACGGTCAAGGTACCCACTGGGTCGCCATCGTCAATGATCCTCATTCCTACGATGCCGTGTATTTCGATTCGTTTAGATTATCTCCTTCTGATGAAGTTACACGCTGTCTCCATACCACTCAAAAAGGAGCGGTCTATAACTACTTACAACTTCAGCACATCGACGATAGCACCTGCGGATGGTGCTGCGTTGATCACATCCAAGGCCGACATCAGGGACATTCTCCGATTGAAACAGTATTATCACTCATAGTGCAAAGCCAAGACGAAGAGTGTCGACCCCCTCGAGGTCATCACCCAAATTCATCGAAATTTTGATCAAATCCAGTTGTCCTGTGTGTGGCTATAAAAAACGTCCCAGACCTCGAGTCGGATGGACGCTGTCAGGACATAAATACACAGGGTCATGGAATCCCTTAGATCAACAACTGGATGAAGAAGACCAGCCTCTGCCAGGTCTTAACCCTACAACGGTGTCGATGCCATCGCCATGTATCACGATCTCTGTTATCTAGATCATCCCGACGATAAAGCGGGATGCGATCGAGTCATGATGAGGGACTTAAAAGAGCTCAAGGCTCACAATTTCAGAGAACGCATCGACCAAGCTCTCGTCATAGGCATCACTAGCACTAAACATAAGCTCGGTATAAGCGTGAAAACGGATATGAAAGACCTCGCAGACGAACTTCATAAATCCACACGCAAGCATTTTCCACGACGTTTAGTCATCGCCGTAGACGTAGACCAGATATGGTCAGCAGATTTCGTGGATATGAGAGATTATAGCGCGCACAACGATCGTTTCCATTATCTCATGACCGTCATCGCCGTCGTAAGTAAATATGCCTGGGTCAATCCTCTTAAAAACAAAAAAGGAACTTCCATCGTAGGAGCACTAGATAAAATCACAGGAGAAAGAAAACCTCATCAACTCTGGGCAGATCATGGAAGTGAATTTTATAACAAAATCGTCTCAGACTGGCTTACAAAAAAAAAAAAAAAAAAACAAAACATCACTCTGTACAGCACTCATAATCCTCTCAAAGCCTCCGTCATTGAACGGTTGAACAGGACTCTCAAAAATCGCATGTGGAAAAGATTCACCAGCGATAATACTCACAGATACTTAGGTTTCCTTCCAGACCTCGTCGACCACTACAATCATAGCTGGCATCGAAGCATTCTTATGGCTCCCGCAGAAACCTCCTCCAAAGATAAAAAACAACAGGACGCAGATGCCTTTTTTAGATCCAAATTCAAAGTAGGGAATACACTCCTAACTGGACGGAAGAAGTCTTCGTCGTCGATACCGTTCAAAAAACCATTACAGGCAGCTACACCCTCCAAGATTCTTCGGGAGAACCCAGCCAAGGGTCTTTTTACGAGCAGGAATTACACGCAAAAATCTCCCAGGACGTCTTCCGAGTTGAAAAAGTCCTCTCCACCAAAGGAAACAAATCGCTCATCAAGTGGTTTGGCTATCCTGAACACTTCAACTCGTGGATTCCCATAGAGTCTTTGACTACGATAGGGCCTCCGAAATGATCCTGTCATACTCCTCGATTAAGCTCTTCCCAGAAACTCTCTTACATTTTGCCGTGTGCTCGTGATGACCTATCTTTTCAAAAATAAGCTTAAACACATATTCAAATTTGATAAATTTTGCACGATCCACCAACTGTACTCGAGTCACCTTATTCAGCCAGTAATCAAACTCATTTCGCTGGGGCTCTGATAAATGAAAACGCTTCAGTTTATTCCGGATGTAATACCCCTGATTGTAGAGCTGCACTGGACGCTGATGGCGATGACTATGTTTCACTCACTCCTCATCCCCATCCTCCTCACTCTCTTCACAATAAATCATCTCAGGCACATAACTCCTTATTCGCGTACGCTGTCAAATCCTTTGCACGCTTCAACCAGGCTTGAGACTCCTCCTCACTTAATTCCCACCTGGGATCAGAGCTCTTCTCACTCAGACCCAACTTGTCTATACTCCACGGATAACACGGAAGAGACATCTTCACTATATCACAAAGCACATCTCTAATAAAGGGGCCACCAAAACTATTTTCTCGGAACCTCCCATCAGTAAGCAAAAAATAAGTGAGCCAGTAGTAAACTTTATCACGTCAACAGGTGAGCCAGAACCCCCATAACCCAGTAGTAGAGTTCTACGACGGTTCCTCATTCATCTAGACCACGCAATGGGCTAGGTGAGCCAGAACCCCCATTTTTCTCTACTACTGATACCAGTTAGCATCCTTGGTCTAGAATTTCTATCTAACGTGACAACGCCCTGACGGCATTGTGATTTCCGAATAGGGTCATGTTAGTCACGGGTAATCCAAGTTATGTCGGAGTCAACGTTGCCGGAGACGGCACCGATAAATTTTATTTTGAAAAAAAATATACTTGGGTAGATCCTCTAGCGGATCAGCCAATGTCTAGATAATCATGATTGTCGCTGCTCGCTCGTCGTTCATCGTAGCATCAATGAAAATATCATTTCGCTTAATTCTGAACGTTGACCACACATGCGCTGCGGGCAAGAAATATCTGCTTGTATCTTAGACTTGTAGTGCGTCTGGTACATGCGCATTATTAAAATAATACCTATAATCACGCCCTGATTCATCCTTAAGGACTGGTGCGTCCATGTCAAATGCGGTATCAGATATACGCTTGAACATTTTATTTATATTCGCCGTTATTTAAAATGACGTCGAGCTTGACCACTTCCTGCGATCAGACTTGCTGTTATATTCCTTTCTCTTTCGCTGGCTGTTTGTTTTGTCATCATTTCGGTGCTGGACAGTTTTACTGGCTGGCGGTCTGCGTATTAATCGTGCGAGTATTTGTTTGATTGCTGAGAATGCTTAACAGCAGTATCACCAACGGTGCCAACAGCTTTGTCACGAACAACGTTAATGGCTTTTATCCCTAGTTGCTTTGCAATCAGAATCGCTTTTGGGGCTACCGGTCTAAATAGACCTTGAATAACATCACCAAGTCCATCTCCATAGGTAACTTTATATATCGGTAATCGAGAATTGATTACCTGACCGACTCAGGTCCACGTTGAGCATTGTGTATGATCATATTATTTTTTTGTCACTGATCTAATTGCACACCTGCTCTCTGTCGAGATTGTCACTGAAGTGACCGTCACTGTCGAGATTAGTCACTGTAGTAATCGTCGGTAATTTCATCGATTAGTACCCGATAAACACTGATATCCATGATACCACCTGTAAATAATCGCTGATAAATAGCAGCTGCTTCATTGATGATTTCTGGGTAATTATTGCCCGCTAGTCTTCCACCAATCAGAATTGCTAGTCGATCGGCATCGGCAAGGACATTATTGGGACAAAAGTTATCTAGACTCTCGGGTATTTGGGGTTTTTTTTATGAAGTTGAATTAACCCACGTGTGGCATGGTCACTTCCAGTTGTTTCTTCTTCCTCAATACGAGGTTGTCTAAACTGTGATTTTTCGGTAGATAATATATCCCCAGCTAATGGCGCTTTTATAACTTCGACTTGTTTCTCAACTTCTTTAAATTCATTCTTGTGTTCACCTGTGATTCTAGTTATACCACGGAACTTTCGAAATATAACAGGAACCCGATTTTTGTTCTAAAACACTGGCGGTGTTTGAATTTAATAATTTATCATGATCTGAATATCCGAATGCTGCAACCGCTATAGTTCTCTCTCGAAGTAGTTTACGACCTTGTTCGGTAAATCCGGCTGGTGGTTTTGGTTCTGGTTTTGGTTTTTGTGCAACAGTATCCTTCACATCGCCGATCTCAACACGAGCTTGGTCAATACCCTTAAGTATTTGTTGTATTTCTTGTTGTAGCTGTGGTTGAACAGCAGCTATTTCAGATGTAAGTTCCCGAAGAATCTTTTGTGTAGTTTTGATTCTTTCTGCAAGTTTCCAAGTTGCTTGAGCGGTTTGCTCTAACGTGAGAAGAAGACCTTTAGTAGCCTCCGTGACCGGTTTTAACAACTCTGCTGCACTTTCTGCAAATCCCTCTCTGGCCTTCTGAGGCTGTTGCAGTTGCTGTTTGACAGAATCTCGGACTGGGAGATATCTCTCAATCGCCTCTAGTCGTTGTCGAGCTAACTTAGCTGTACTAGATTCCATGGTTAGCGCAGAACTACTCATTATTATTATTACAACGCGATTTAATTTACAGACCTGTCGCCGACAGCTACCATTTCTTTTGCTCGTAAACAGCGGCGCAGACAATCAACGACAATCTACCACCAGTCGTTCCCCGATCATCTACAGCAGCAGAAAGGGACAGCGCGCTAGTCTACTGTCCAGCCTCCCTGACGCGTTAGAGGCATCGATTTATCCTTCTCGACCTTGTACGTCAATTTTTGCCTCCTTCTCTGATTGGGTTCTCTAATTCGTAGACCTAATAGTCTGTCTAGCCTCCCTGCTGTTTAACATGTCACACTGACCGCGACAAGATTCACTCAGTTATGTGTTTCCATAACATCTTACAAAATTCACACGATTACAATGGTGTAACAATTTTTGTAGATTTTACACATGCTGTGTTCTGTAATTTTCCTCTGTTTCATGTCGTAACAATTTCTGTGGATATTACGTTTGTTATATACTGTCAAGTCCCTCTAGTTCATGGTGTAAACATTTTTGTGGACTTTACGTTTGCTACATTCCCCTTTTCTATGCTAATACAAAGGCTCTGAGAGCATTACATATCTCCTGTCAGTCGTGCGTCCGTACGTCTACATTTGCTACTTCTATTTCTCAAAACCTGCTAAACCAATTTGGATCAAGCATTTTAGGAAGTTTTCTTTGAGTATGCCAGCAGCAGGGGAGGGATCAGCCGACCTTTTTTTTGGGGGGGGGGGCCAACTCCCCCCCCACACACACACATACACACAATCCGGGCCTTGGAAAATGTTGATTTCTTAATTGCCAAAAGCTAATCCGAGCCTTGTATAGTGACCCGACCTTCCCCGGGGTTGACACACACACACACACACACACACCGGGGCCCCAGATTCATCATCCGGACCTTGTAAAGCTGTTGATTTCTTTGTTGCCAATAGCCAATCCGAGCCTTGTATGTAAACCTGGTTGGCAAGATGAAATCCACACGGGCCAACCATTTTACTGAAGCATGACAACAATAACGTCAGATGTGGTGTCGGGGTGCAAAAAAATTACGGACCGCGCATGTCGCTGCGTTTGCTGAGCTTGATGTGCATTTTAGTATACAGGTTGCTCAACCAAAGATTCTATCGATACCAATGCGATAACTTGTTTTTGGATCATGTAAATTGTTTGTAATGAATCCATGTGGAGTTTTTTTAGTATGTGCAAAGAGGTTTTAAACTTATTTATGTCCATGTCGTCTGGACACCAAGTCTAATGAATATTTCGCAGCCTATGTGCATCAACGCCGTTAAAGTTAAGCAAAAAATTACTGTTATCTCTGATCACTTTGGGGATCTGAGCGTAAATTACATCTATTTTTATGTCTGCCGCGTGAAAATATTCTGGCTGGATTTGTTTGTTTGTCAAGCATAACATCATCGTAAACCACAAGATTACAAGTACTACCATCAAGATCTTAGACCGACGGTTTTACTACCATCAAGATCTTAGACCGACGGTTTTACATTGATGTCAATGATAAATTCAACAGCACCTGTATCCAAATAATCATTTGCAACTTCATTAAATTCCTTGAGGACGTCATAACATAGTTGGTCGTCTGCGGATGGCACTACTAAATAAAGTTTGTCCCATTTGAGCCACCTCATTATCAGGTTGAGCAACAACTAAGTTTTACCAGACGCAGACGCACCAATGATAATGGCTCAAATACAATTTGGTGCTTGACGGGTGCTTGTGTTTGTGTCGCTGAAAAGTCAGTCACGTTCATATTGTAGTAATATGTATCATTTATATTCATGAGTCTATATTGTGTTCGATGCAAGGCAGTCACGGATAAAACTACGCTAAGAGCAAGAACGACAAGGAATAACAGGCGAGCACTTACAGGGAAGTGTGTAAAATGTGGCATTAAAAAATATAAGTTTATGAGTATGCCCCGTGTGCAGCGGAGTGGTGACATTGCTGCGACACTCGGGAAATTACCAGGAACTCCTTGGGCTAAATACCTGCGGAAAAAACATCTACCGAGATATAATTACTGTGGTCCTGGAACCCGACTTGATATCAGACTTGACGAAAAATATCAACCAAAACCTGGCGAATTCCCAGTAAATGCGATTGATCCCACGTGTTACGCCCATGACGTCGCGTATAAAAATAAAGATCTGCAACCATGACATCTCGCTGATGTCAAGCTGATTCACACGCTGAAGTCCATAAAAATAAAAACATGCGAGAATCGCTCGCCAACTGGTTGATAAGATCGACAATGAGTGGAAAGTTAGCCATGGGTGCAGGCAATTAGCTGTCCGGTAATTAATAATTGAGTCGATTTATTATAGTCTAAGAGGATACTAGAAAGGTACAGCAGCGATTAGAGAAATCGTCGATGCCGCAGGTGTCTCGCATAGCGTTGCAAATTTATCTACCGCCACGTAAAACGATTCAACATTGACGGTTTGAAGTCAGCACTCCCAACGAAGTTCATCAGGCAGATATTTTGGATCACTATACAAGGCTCGGATTGGCGTTTGGCAATTATGAAATCAACATTTTCCAAGGCCCGGATTGTAGATTGGAGGCCAAAAAAAAACAATCGTTGGCTGACCCCCAATGCTTCAATGCTCTAAGAAAAAGTTTGTTTAGAGTGGCTCTCCTGACAACAGTATGGCTTCCATACGAAAAACCTATTTTAAATTCTTCTGCAAAACAGATTGTCAAATATCTGGGGAGTATTTCTTGGGAGATACTTTATTAAAGTTGTATTCAGGATAGTTCCACTAGCAATTGTGTGGCTTCCATAGCAACCAAGAGGAAAACTTTTTCGTCTTTTCTTTCAACGGCCGTGATAATGTCGACCAAACTCGGTACGAATGTTTCTAAGGACATGCTCTGTCAACATTTGTCTAGGGTGGCTTCTCTACCAATGATGTGGCTTGCTTATCAACCATATTGAAAATCTGTTTTTGGTTTCTTTTCCAGAACGGCTGGATCAGTTTTGATCAAGCTTCACAGGAATGTTTATTAATATTCATATTTGTTCTTGAATAGGGGCTATCGATGGTGTACGTTCCTTAACATTTGGAAAGAAATTCAAACTTTTCTACAATGGCTGAGCCAATTTTCTTTAACCTTGGAAGTAACAATTCATATGACATGTACTATATTTGTTTCCAGGGTTGTTCTACGATCATAGTAGCCTGATAGAAAATCAGTTTATATTTTTTTTCCATAACAGCTGAGCTGGTTTTGATCAAATTTGGTAGGAATTTTGTATTGGATATATTCTATATGAATTTGTCCGAGCTGGAACGCCAATCAGATGTTTGACTTCTATTAGCAACAAAAGGAATGAAACCCGTGTTCGATTTCTTCTTCAGCATTACTCAGCCAATTAAGATTAAATGCGGTAGCGATTATCCTTTACGATATGATGTGCCTAAATTGTGCTCAAGAGAACACCCCTAGCAACAGTTTGGATTCAATAGTAAACAAGTGGAAGACCAACTTACGATACTCATCTTGCATCAAGGAGTGCTATTTGTATATCAACACCTGGTGCCACGAAACATTTTTACTGCGGTATCTCTGAACGTACCATGATATGTATCACGGTATACCGCAATTATATTAGGGACCAACAATTCAATGTTCTTAGGCAGGGGTCTGACATCTGTTTTGCTTATATTCCGTCTGTCGGCAGCTGTTAAAAATATCATGCTCTGATTTATAGCAAAATAACACCATATTATATCTATGATATTATTTGGAAAAAAAAAATAATTATCTCGAGATAAAAGAAAATAAAATATTTCAGCTCGAAAGAAAATCACGACCCCCACCCAAAAATAAATAATAAAATAAAATAAAATGGCCAGTACCTTACAGTAAATGAATTTGATATGTGTATGTTAATTTTTGTATAAGTTACAATCTAAAAGCTTTAACTAAAGTGTGATGATTAAGTCCACACTGTAATGATATTGTGAAAGATACCATGTTGGCATTATAGAGCTTCTTGATAAAAAATTATGAAGTATTGATACTGAAACCATCAATTTAGTAGCTACACTGTTGATATAATAGGCCGGAAAGCTTTGAATGGGATGCCAAAACCAAAAGAGGGCCAGTAAACATAGAACGCACTTGCTCGACAAACGAGAAAATATTTAGTGTACTTCAAAAACAAAAGTTAACGCAGAGAATAAGCGTGTTCCTGAAAATCGTAGGATGATTCGCAGTCTGATAAATGAATACATATACTTAACACATTCACATACGCTAGTAAATAACTAAAACATGACATTTCTTTTCTTTCTTTTTTTTTTTTAAATCCGAAATTTTTCTCAAAGTTGGATTTGGTCCGATTATTTTCACAGGATTCTATTTGGTCACCAAGCACGTCATCATACGTGACACTTCTCATATGTGATTAAAGGATCATAAATATAATTATATTTGTAATATTCACCATTAATTTGTGACAGAATTTATGTACATTCTTTCTCGACGGAAACTATCGACGTATCGGTAGAGTGAAAATGTACCATTGAACATACCACCGGAAAAATAAACCGCGGTAAACCGGTATACCGCATATACATATATTGTTGGTATAAAGCAAATTGATATATTGATATACCAATACTATTGGTATATCAAACTGTGATCCGCCCATGGCGTAATAATACGAATATATAAACTTTCTTTCAACTGCAGGCTTATAGGTCAATGATGAATTTCCACTCATTAATCACTAATGACGTATGAAAATAACAATAAAAAGTGGTAATAGTCCCCGTTTCTAAATGAATTTAACATGATACACGGTTTCACCACACGTTCCCGTCTCACGTATCATGCATAAGGGGGAACATATGCAGAAATATGGAATGAGAGAGAAAAACAATTTGGGTTGGATGAAAACCTTAAATCTGAACTTGCACCAAGTAACCTACAAGAATACGGGTCGTCATGAACCATATGTTTACACTTTCCTTGGGATCAATCTACAGTGTTCATAATATCAATGATACATAGTTGCAACAGCCTGTCAACACTATAAGTTAAATTTGTAGGTTACGAGGCACACACACACACTGTAACGTATTTAATGCTTTATTGTTGTTGTAGTTGTTGTTGTAGTTGTTGTTGTTTCTTAAACCTATTAAAATGTTCTAAAAATCGATTATTATTAACTAAATATGAAAATGTAGCAAACGGCTTTTTTATGACCTCCCTATTTTTCCTATTTTATGTTAAAAAAAAATATAAGACCCTGCTGTCTTAATTTTTTCACAACTTTCAGCTCACCTGGCCACAAAGCCAAATGAGCTTATTTTGCATACATGGTACATCATCCATCATTTGTCATACATCATCTGTCATGAATTATCCACTGTGTCATCCATCATCTGTCATGCATTATCGATTGTGTGTCATCCATCATTTGTCAAACATTATCCATTTTGTGTCATCTGTTGTCTGTCGTGCATTGTCCATCAGCAATCAGAAACCTCTGGATCAATTTCAACCAAACTTGGCAGAAAGAATTCTGGCATGAAGTCATCCATCATCTGTCATGCATTATCCATTGTCTGTTATGCATTATCCATCATCTGTCATGCATTATCCATTGTCTGTCATGCACTATCCATCATCAGCATTATCCATTGACTGTCATGCATTATCCATTGTATGTCTACAATATTCTTGTCTGCCATGCAAACTTAGCAAAGAGCATTCTGTCATGAAGTCATCCATCATCTGTCATGCATTATTCATTGTCTTTCATGAATTATCCATTGTCTGTCTTGCAAACTTAGCAGAGAGCATTCTGTCATGAAATCTTCAAATTTATTTATTGCTGATCTTATTAACTTATGACTAAACAGTACTTTTTGTCTCAATGTACCTATCTTCATACTTTACCCATGCCTAAAGCTATTTTATCTCAACATTTTTCACAAAATGTTGTTGGAAAGACTAGTTTGGGGATGATGGTGTGAAACTGATTCATAGTACCCTACATGAACAATCCAGTAATTATTCAGTGTTGCTTAGAATGGTTTATGTCCTCAAATTTCCATACCTTTGAACCCATTAACACCAGCCTGCACAATAGATGCATCTTATAAGTTTGGTTTGTCAACACTATAATTTGGTCATGGTGCCCTACTTTGAAGGCCCAACACACAGACAGACAGACACATACAGATTTACATACATATATACACACATGATTATTGACATTAAAAATAAAAATTTTGTGATATGGGCTTGCAGACATGGGCCTATGTGCCCTCCTGCATGTCATCAGAGGCAATCAATTGAAGCAGGAGCCATGGAGCCTCAGTGGTTTGCGTGCCAAACTCATGATGAAACTGATGTGAGTCCAAATAAAATCAGCCTAGGTTGATTACCATGGTGTGTCCTTGTGCTAGGCATTGTACTCTAACTCTCTTGGCACTAAATAACCTACTTGTATTTATGTGCCATTAAACACCAAACCAAATGATTGCTGTACTGGTAGAAAGTTTATATGTCTGAGACATACATACAACATTAGCAAAATGTCTAACATACAGTACAAATTAATGTATATACATGTAATATTGAATAAAACTTTTTGTATGCACTGTGCATGATATGGACAATTAAGCAACTTACTTCTGAAAGATATATTTTAGAAATAATCTGATAAAAGCTATGCAAGATAAAATGAGGTATATTTCTGTAATATTATTTCTGCAATGTCAAAAAACAGACCTTATGATAATAAAAAAAATCATTCCCATGTAGAATATTTTAGGATTACACTGTAGCAAAATATTGATATCTTCTAATAATAAAGTGAAAAAAGCTCTTGTTAAAAATGTTAAATTGGAATGAAATTTAATAAGTCTGTTAACAAAATAATAATGCACAATTTACAATCAATCTAATTAAAATAAAGATCTGTGACATAACAGCGATCGGACACACACTGATACTTATTAAAGGAAAAAACTTATTTGTAAGATTCCATTTCTAACAATAACTCTCACTAACATGAGATGTGATGCTTATTCTGATAGGTTACAAGAAATAAATGGTTCCAGAATTTCTAAAGCCTGGGGGAATGTGAACCTTAATATCAGTGCCTGTCAGATCTTTTTATTACAAACAGACCTTGATTGGAATCAGATTGATTTTACAATATAATAATACAAAATATTATGTATATACTGGCAACTGATTATGAACAAACAATTAATATATATTGTGTTAATGCATATTTAACTTGATACAATTAATTATACAAATATCTGACATAATATAGTTCTACTTAAATCATAAACACATAACATCAGAAGCCAACCATTTATCAACAATTTTCCGTTTTAACCATTATTGCAGGTGAATATATCTCTACATGGCTTTCAACAAACTCCTAAACAAAAACAAAATATCTTCATCCTTCCTCTACTAATCATTAAAAAAGGAGGGACACATAAATCCTAGTATCTGCATCTAGTTCCATTATGTTTTTGTTTTACATCTACGCTATTCATATGATACGGAGATCTTATGATGTCACCCCTGCATCAATGTTGGCATCCTGATTGATTAATGTTTGGAGCATTATGTTATTATACAGGAAACCCTATCTTGAGAGACCACCCCTTCTACAAACAAGAGGTCTCTCATTTGAGGTCATTACATTCAATAAAACTTAATCTGATATAAAAGAATGGGTTTTTCATGATAAGGGTTCCAAAAGAAACGTTTTTAATTTTCCATGGTACATGAAAAGTTCAAATGCTCTAGAGTCATTCAGGAAGCAATCAAATGTGCAGTTTACATGGTTGGTAATTTAAAAGTTATTCCTCTCTTATATTTGCATTAACTTGAAGGGTTTTTATTATTATATTTGGCTTGGATATATCTCTTTCCATAAGTCTGTATCATAGTTTTTAAATCACTGCATATAATAACATATAATAACAAGAGGCATAATGGGCACAGTATACCTTTGCCTTAAGTTTAATAGTCCTCCATGTAAGAACCAGTAGGACATATTTGACTCCAGAAAATAGGGAATAATAGGTCTCAATGACCTTGGCCATTGGCCAAGCTATGCAGTCTTAAAATAAAGTTACTATAAAAGGACTTATAATAAAGTTGTGTAAGGACCATATTTTTTTAATTAGACTTAAAGTTATAAGCGTATTCATTACCCAAGTTGTGAGCTGTCCACAAAGTTTGGTCTTCTCTCAGTCAGTGAACATGATCTTTTAAGCTTCTGACCCCAAAAGAGGCTTTACCTTACCCTATGTATAAGCCATCCATAAAATTTGGTCCAGGTGCCTGATGCAGAACTAATGTTATTATTCAGAAATAATACGTCATTTTCCACTCCATGACCTTGACCTTTGGCATTTTGACCCCAAACTGATAGGCTTCTATCTTAGCCCATGTCCAGGCTATCCACCAAGAATGGTGTTAGGTTTGTCATCTAGAATTAATGTAACTATGCAGAAACAATATTTCATCTTCGCGTCACCATGACTGACTTTTTACCATAAATCAACAGACTTTTTCTTTGTGATAGGTGCAAGCCTTTCATAAAATCTGGTAACTATAGATATGGAACTCTTAAGTCATTGTACAGAAACCACTTGTCTTCTTTCAGTCACAGTGACCTTGATATTATAAACATTTTGAAACCAAATTACTAATATTCTTCTCTACCCCACATGCAAGCAATCTGCAAATTTGGGTGGAGGCATATGCTGCAGAAATTAAGGTATTGTGTGGGATAGGAAACGTTAATAGAGAGAAAGGGTAATAACATAATATGCTCAGACAAAATGGCAGACATATGAAAAACAACTTAAGTCTGAGACAAATAAATAGATCACTAAAACTTATGCTTCATGCCTGACTGAGTAGGGTCACTTTGGGATTAAACACGTATCTCAGGAACTATTTACGGTTGAGTCGTGAAATGTGGTGAAGGAATGTCTCTCAGTAAGAAATGCATCACCATCTTTAGAATAGGTTCTTGTGAGCTATATTTCATGTTTAAAAATCTTGTTTCAATTTTTGCATTTGAATATATCCCTCTAAGACATTTTAGTGCAAGATTATAAACTGTGGTGAAATACTACATCTAAAGGAAGGGTGCCACTGTAACAGAAGCAGTTCATTTAGACCTAAATTTTTTACTCTACTGAATGAGGTTTATTTGTGCATTGAACTTTGTTTCTGAAGCTCTACAGATTCAATGATAATACAACCTGTGTTTATTATAGTATCATGGCCTCCATTCTTACACTTCAATGACTTTGGTTAGCTTGTGCATGCAATTTGATTTTTCAGCTGTTATGTACTGTACAAATATATAACCTGGTAAATGAATTTATGACTACTTCATTACTGCATCATAAGAAGGTAAATGCATCATATATTTTATGCATGAATTTAACAATTTAAAACGCAGCTGTAGTGAAATCACTGGGTGTAATCACCAGAATGGACTCTTGAACTTTAATGACCGATGCAAGAAAAACCTAAGCATTGTAAGTGCCCTTTACCAGTCTGTCAGTTTCGGAACAGGTGAGCTACAATATCCTCTGACAGCACTTGTTTCTTCATAGGTTTAATTCCTTAAAATTTTGAAATAGCTATCATTTTTCTGTATACATGGACAATTTGTGCCCTTGTCAATTATTGATGTTTCATACATTTTCATCAAGCATGTCACATATTTAACTGAACATATTGCGAGTTATTGGACATGAATCAGTCTTTTCTTCTTGATGTCCAATTGCTTAAATTTCCCTCAAATTGAATGCCACCCCCACCCCACAACTCCACACTACTGTTAAAATGAGTGAGTGTGCAAAAATATTACACAGTCAGTTTACATTCATACATACGGACAATGCTCAATCCAACATCCAATCCAATCATGAGCAATAGTTAATCCAATCATAAAACATGCACAGTCCAATAATGAAGTACACATAAACAATCATGAATAATACTCAGTTCAATCATGAATAATGCAGTCCAATCAAGAAAAATGCACAATCCAATCATTAACAACACTCTCTCATGAATGAAGTTAAATTCAATCATGTAAGCACTTGACATCTAGAGCAACTGCCATAATCAAGCACTTACCAACTGAACATGGAGATGCTGTTAGTGATTATCCGCCCTTGGTGAAGTTGTACAATGGTGGATATGTAGCTGTTAGCAATTGGTGGTAACATCTCTGCTGTTACATGCAGTTCTAACACATAGGATTTTATCCTAACACATGATCACTGTTGTTACATACAGTTCTCATATGATCTTATCCTAACACATGATCACTGCTGTTACATGCAGTTCTAACACATATGATCCTATCCTAACATTATCGCTGCTGTTACATGCCATTCTAATACATATGATATTATCCTAACACATAATCACTGCTGCTGTGCTGATAATGAAGATAAACAACTTAAATTTTATTGTCAGTCATTACAAGTTATTCATCACATGTTTGTTGAAACAAATTATAATGAGTCTATTCAAACATACTGTTCTCATACAAAACCTGTCCTCCCCTTCAAAAATTTAAAATTCCCCCCCTCCCAAAAATGTCAGAAAATATCTCTGCAAAAATTCTGGAGCAGTCCCGTTTTATATATCAAATAAGAGAATTCAAGTATCAACATGAGACATGTCATATATTCCAATCATTTATCATAATTGATACATAAAAAAGTTTAAAAAATTCATCATGAGACATGTACCACACCATATAATAGTTCAGGGTACCATTATGAGACATGTACCACACAAAATATAGGAATTCAGGGTATCATTATGAGACATGTCACATACTGGAATCATCATCATGAGATATATTACATGCATACTGCATCATATATAAGGTCTAATTAGCTTCATAAAACTTGTCACATACTAGAAGTGAACAATTCACAAGATGAGTTACTGGTATGCCACATGAGAGGCATGTGTGAGACATGCATTTTATCACAGGTAAAGGTCTAGATGCATAACAAGACATGTCACAATACTATAAGGATTAATCATCATGAGACATACTGCACATGGGAAAGATGAATCATAAGACATGTCACATACTGTAAGAATTAATCATGAGACATGTTGCATATAGACATGATGAATAATCATAAGACATGCCACACACTATAATAATTAATCATCATGGGGCAAGTTGCATATCGGTATGATGAATCATCATAAAACATGCTACACATTATAATAATTAATCATCATGATATGTGTTGCCACATACTATAATAATTATCATGAGACATAATGCAAACAAAAATTGTAATTTTGCATTTTACAAATTGCACTTTTCCATATTCTGAAAAAGATATCTGTGCTGAACAACATAAACAAGATCTAAAATCTATTTTAATATATCTTCTTTCCATTCTTGATTCATATTTTACCTTTATAGGTAAATGATACAGACACACATATTCTCTATTCCAAACTCATACATTATGACAGTCTAGTCTCCTTTATCTATAACAATTGGCTCCAAATAAATGTATGACATAAACATGAATGCCAGAGAAACAAGACAGACCCTTCTTAATGAATTACTGTGCTGGTACCAATGTGTGCTTATATGCATAACATGAAGACTGCACAAAATAAGCATTGGTTGCACTATAAAGATAAACTGAGGAAATATAGAAAAGAAAAGACATCTCTGTAAATTTATAACAAATAGAAACATACTGTGAGGGAAAAGAAGAGGGTATATTTGTTTAGTACAAATAATATTAGTTACAAAGAGAGGAATAAAAATTTATGATCAACTCATAAGTGTATCTTAATATTAAAAGAGAAAAAGTCAAAACATCCAAGACCATGTTCATTCGTCTGATGTTCTTTGTCATTCTTATCTACCACTTTTCCATTTTTGAACAGCTTATATTACAATCTTTATTAGTGCAAGCAAACAACGCCTACATGACCTTTGATGGAAAAGTTTAAAAAGATTTTGAATAGATAAAACCTGCCAAATAAGCCAGATAAATGCCAGATAAAGGTGACTTGACTGTTTTGCTATTAAAATAACAATTATTTACCATAATAATACAAAAGTCTAGACAGCTTCTAATGTGGTAATCTTTCATATCTACTGCAACTAATTTAATTAATTAGGTCCCAATTCCTTTAAAAAATTTCCTAAAACTAGCCAGATATCTCGAAACAAGATTATCATGAACAGTACATTATATATTTGCCATTGTTTAATAGCCTTCTCTGCTGGTGCTAAATACACTAAACTTTATGTCCAGAAGCCATTATTTTCTTATTATATTTAATAAGAATGACTTTTAAACTATAAACCATAGAATCTATAGGTTAATATACTAACTCAAATGCAAGCCATCCACAAATGTTTGATCAAGAAACTTTCTCTAGAACAGAAGTTTTTCTGCAAACTCCATTTTTGTTAACCACAATGAACCTGATCCTTGACTTTCCGACCCCAAAACAATATACCTTTTCCATATCATATGTCTTCATAAACTTTATTCAAGGTAAATGTTCTAGAAGGTATGCAAAACAAAATTTTTCTTCTTTCAGCAGTAGTGACCCTTGACCTTTCACCTTTTGAATCCAAGATCAATAGAATTTTTCTTTACCTCTAGTTCAAGCCAATCACAAGTTTGGTAACTGCAGATTTTTGACAACTTGAGTTATTGTGTGAAAACCATTTATCATCTTTAAATTACAGTAACTTTGACCTTTGACCTTTTGGCTCCAAAACTGATAGGATTCCTCTTAAGATCAAGTGCAAACCATGCATAAAGATTGATAACTGTATATGCCTTTGAGAACCAAAAATCTTCCATACTTCAAGTGCATTCCATCCACAATGTTTGGTAATGGTAGATGGGAAACAATTTGCATTATTATATGGAAACCATTTTTCTTCTCTTTAAATAACAGTGACCATGACCTTTTGATCCCAAAACTTATACATTTCCTCCTTATCTCTAGTACAAACCATCCATAATGTTTGGTAACTGTAGACTGTTGACTACTCAAGTTACTGTGCTGTAACCATTCTCTTCTTTCAGGCACATCTTAACTATTAAACCTCTGATCCACAATCAACAGGTTTCTTCTTTAACACAAATGTATGCCAGCCATAAAGCCTGGTAATTGTAGACGGTGGACAACTCTAGTTATTGCCAAATAACTAAATTGGTAATGAACAAATGGATGAACAACATCATTATATATGCTACACCTTATGGTGGGCATACAAAATTATTTTGTTATGTCTCTTGTAAAAAGATGTAGGGCTGGGTACTGAATTAAAAAACATAATGCAATATATATCACAATACGAAATGAAATATTGCAATATTAATGTGATATATTCATTTAAGAAGATACAACAAATAGTACTTATTGTTGAAATTAAATGTGTGCAAACATTAAATTAATAAATAAAATGATTGCAAACATAAAGCAAAATGATGTTTGTACTTGCTTTGAACAAGCCAGACTTCATGTAATTTGAGTCATTTTTAATGCCAATAGAATACTTGACAAAATGCAGTCATCTCAAGAATCCTCCCACCCATTTTGCTCTGGAGACCAAAATGATGACCCATGAAAAGATATTACACTAGGCCATATTCACAGCAGTCCAAGGTTAAATTCTTTGTGATTTTTTTTAAACAAGATATTCATAAATTAAGACAGTATCCTTGGGTCACTAAAAGCTGTACTCAGCCATGTTTCATGTTTGACAAACTTCATGGCTTCAAGTGAAAATCAGTTAGTAGACAGTGTCAACAATGTGCCTATTGAATAACATCAAAGTAATGGAAGCTTCCCACTAATGAAGATTTACCATTATGGAATATTCCATTATTCAGAATAGGTTCATGTCAGCTGGAAAATGTGCTGAGGGGGAAAGAGTTGGTAATACTAATTTTACAAAAACAGTAGTGTTTTATATTACATTTTCAATATGTTATGTCAATATTATGTTATGTTCATATAAAGAATTATTATTGCAATATTTGTATCACCAGGTTTATATCATGATCTCAGTGTTATTAGACATATCAATGATTAAAATTGTTCTAAGCAATTATGTGTCTTAATCCCTTTAAATCTGTATAATTATGGATTCCTCTACAGTATTTTGCACCAGGTTTTTTAATTGATTTAGATGTTGAAAAACAAAGCTCAATTGTAGCGTCGGATCACTAGCTTGATTTCTCCATCAGGAAGGAATTTCAAATGGTTCCATGCCTCAGAGTGTCTCATGTTGGTAATGTCCTCTCCATTTACTGACAGGATTTCATCTTTGACTTTCAGAAGTCCACACTGTTCAGCAGGTCCACCTGGCACAATAGGATAAATATGTACATTTTAGAAATTATTTATATGATATACATTATTTTTGAAGAATGTTCCCCTTGCAAATGAAGTTAGAAGGTGAAATAGCATTTTGAACATCTGCTTGTGGATTTGTTCATTATTCCCTCAATATCTTGCATCGTATTTCACCTACATTCATGAAAACTGGTATGTGATTGCACCACAAGAAGCAACCCAACCATATCAAAAGTAGGTGAGTGTGACCTAATTTGCTTCAGTGGCTTTAAATTTTCCACAATTGATTCACATTTAATATCTTGGACCAATATTATTTTACGTAATTAAAATTTGCATGTGGATGCATCTCAAGTAGAGTCACTCAAACATTCCAATATTTGGTCACTTAGACTTGGATTTCATGCTTGAGTGAATTTTTATTTTCAGCTGTACATTTGTTATGCGCTGAACATCAAAGATCCAATTTTAGTATGCCTTAATATTATATACACATGAAAACTGGCATGTGTATGCATCTTAAGAAAGAAATTAAACCATACCACAAATAAGCCAATGTGGCCTAATTTTCATACCCAAGTCACTTTTGCATTGTCAGCTATCTATTCATTACATCCTTAACATATCAGACATTATTTCACCTAAACCCATAAAAATTACAATGTGGATTAATATCAAGGTGAGCAATCCTACCTACTAGGTCAATGTGATCTACTTTTCACATGAGTGACTTCTGTATTTTCAACTATTCGTTACACCTTAAATTTCTTGGACCATACTTCACCTACATAATATTGAAATTAGTAGGGGTGAAACATCCGTCATTCAAATTTAAATACCTTTTGTCAACATTCAAATAAAAACTGGCATCCATCATATTCTTGATAAGATAATATACAACCTGGGATGTTGATGAAGAATATGGTATAGAATTTCGGTCATATCAAAGCAAACAAAGCCTTTATGTATCAGTCAACCAGAGTTCCAAAAGATTTGTGAACTTTTGTCAAATATTCATTCCATCAGGGGCAGTTGTAGTGAATCCTGCAAACCATTACCAATCGCCATTCCATAATCTCACCTCAGAAAGTTCTGCAACTGGTCTTTTATTCAAATTTTGAAGTCATTATGTACACAGCTATGAAATTACAAATATGCTTAAAATCTGACATTATCCTTTCTTTAATTTCTTAAAAGTCAGTAATGCAGATGTTAGTTTCATATTAGTAAGATGTTCATGTGCCTGCATGCATGACTTTGGAACAAAATCATTTAAATTGTAGGGGCTGAGATTTTGCCATTGCAATACAGTTTGGTACTAGCTGTTTTTGCAGTGTGCATTCATACAAAGCTGAAGTTATCAACATTTATTCCAGTTATTGTATGAAATCAATTATTTCCCTTTTTCTTTCCTGTATCTTTGAATGGTCAACACCAAATCTTTTTGAGACAAGAAACCAGTTCCCTTATATCTGGTCCTGGTAGAGGTTACATTTTACTGTTTACAGAAGCAACAATGCCATTTCACAATGATGTTAGTACCTGTGTTTGGGTTTCAGTTACAATAATTATTTATCAAGTCTGAATATGAGTTTATTATGTCCAGTCTGAGTATGTTATGGCATGGTCAAAAAGCCAGTTGCACTGGACATCATCAGGTATTAGAACAAATTCTAGAGACTTGTAATAAAAAATTGAAATCAAAATTTAACCAGTGAAATTGGCCGCATTTGGTTTTGACTGAACAGATCACTTTAGATCATCTCTACATTTTAATGAACAGAAAATGTTGCTTCTGACCTTTATCATCCAGCTTTAGCAATAATGAAATGTTTATGTTTATACTGAGTTAAAGATAAACAATGAAAGTAAGACTGACATTTATTTCATTGTCTGAATCCTTGAAAAATGTATCTGAGTTCAACAATGCATTTAATTAGATTTGGATGACATAGTTCACAATGTTGTCAAAATGTGGTGTGGCTTGTAGTTGGGAGGCTGTTAATAAATATCAAAGCACACAAAGAAAAGAGGATGTATTTGATACCTTTAATGATATCAACAACTATTTAAATTCATTCAATGAATAATTTAATAGGAAAATTAATATTTGTTTCAGCTCTACAAATTAATATGTGGGTACATATCCAAGAGAATAACTTAACCACACTAAAAGAAGGTTATTGTGACATAACTCTAAGGCTTGATAATGCTTGTATTTTCCTCCATATCATTCTGCATATAGTAGGCTACTCCAATTCGTGTTTAGGATCTGTGTTTACAAGTTAACACCATGTTTATTTTTACATTAATTGCACAACAAATTCTAATAAACTTGTATAGATCTCTTTAATTAAGCATCTCTGATTTTTAGCAATAATTTAGACACTGTTAAGCAATAATTAGGCATAGTCCAGCATTGCTAAAACTCCAGTAAATCTGACTTTTGACACTATTAAGCAATTAGGCATAGTTCAGCATTGTTGAGATCTGGTAAATCAGCAATAGCCCCAGCACTGAAGTGATAAAACTTTCAGTCTAAAACTTAGAATTTACTTCCAAATTTTGAACTGAATATCTCCTGAAGTACTGACTGTACACAAAGTACTGACTGTACACAAAGCTTTTGCAAAATTTCCTGTTCTGGCTACTTTGATTGCCTGATTGATTGATTACAAATTTTGAAAGATTATTTACTTATATTCTGATTTATAACAAATTGAATCTAGAGTTAATATCCAGTGCCAGATTTCTCTTAAGAATGAGAGTCTAATATATGTAGCAGATTGGATCCAATTTTTAAACCTGAGAATGCAGAGCAAGAAACTCTAAAAAGTCAGCAATAGATATCAGAAGCTCTGGAAGAAGAGACTCTCAGTAGCCACAGTGGCAATGTGCTTTGTATGCCCGACTTTCAACCAGAAGGGTGTGGATTTGAATCATGCCTAGACTGGGTCAGTTGCCATGGTATGCATCTGGGCAAGACATTTTTTTACTCCAATCGCCTCAGGACAATTTAATTTTTCATGAGTTGATGTGCCATCAAAAAGTGATAAAAATCAAATCAAATCAAAGCAGGAACCTTTGATACTAAATACTCTGCTTGTTTAACTTTATTATTCTCTTCTGATTATGCAAGAAATACTATCCATCAATAAAATACACTACACTGTCGATTTGTAGCAAGAGATTCTTCATTCTGCATCATAGGAATATTCCAACTGATGTCAGAACTCTGCATACAGCATGAGACTTTGCTGAGTGTCTGATGCAAAATTCAGATCCTGATCAAAGGTGGAGTTTTCCTATTAAACACCAATGTATGATGAAGTAGTATTTTTCTCATCTTCCTGAACAAATTAAAAATTGAAATAGTGTATTGTGAATACTGATAACTTTCAAACAGCAAAACACGAACTGAAATTGATCTCCTCACCTTAAGATTATGCAAAAACAGTTTGGTTTACACTAATAAATTCAATGAGACTATTAAAATAATGGCTATATACAGCATCTAAGTTGTGTACGAAAGACAGCTTGTTGAAGGACACAAAATATGAACAGGTAAAAAGTATAAAGTCCACTCTTAACCCTAAGTAAATGAGAAAACAAATAATGATACAGTCATAGGTTCAACTCTAATCCAGAATAGATTTTCCTTTCATAACTAATAATGAGAAAATGAATTTAATAAAACTAACAATTACAACAATTAATGGCATCTTGTTTTACTCTAAGATCAATGAAGCTGTACATGCAGCATAGTCAATCATTACAACATGTCCTGTTTGCAGGACACTAATTTCAACTGCTGTTGTAATAGAATATAAATAGTAACAAGTATGTTTATTGTGATTATTATGAAAGAATGCTCAATTGATGATAGAAATTCAAGATTCTGCCAACTTGTGCACACTTTGCTCATCATAGGTCATGTGATGAAAGAGTCAGTCATGTGATAAAAGCGATACATGCATTCTCCACCTGTGTGGAGAACACAATTATGCACACAGAGATATGAGGGGAATTATATCTATTTTATCAACTTTTTCAACTAATTTCTGGAATAGTTCACACAATGATCAGCAAACATGTGCACTCTTCCACAGAAATTCAGTTTGTATATGTCAGTATTCTGCAATTATTGTCCACAACTGAATGTACATGCAACAACTCACCTTTGAATATCTTTCTGATCATCAGAGGAAGGTCTCCTCTTGGGGACTGCTTGCCACCCTCAATAACAAACCCCAGCCCTATAACCCCTTTCATCATGGTAACTTCTAGGATCTGACCTTCACCTTGGGGTTTGTTTTCATTGTCAGCAGATAACACTAAAAATAGATATCAAGTATGGACAGTGGTCCATTAATCTACAGTCCCTCATTATACTGCAATTGATTAAAATCAGATGTCCACTGTTGTACATGAAGATCTGATAGCGACCACTTAGGGGTCATGTTCTCATAACTTATGTTATTACCATAGTCACTAATTTTATCAGCTAATCAGATGAAGTCTAATATGTTTGCATTTGGAGACTGAACAGTGTGAATAAAGATTATGAATGTGTACCGAACGATTTTAGTCACTTTCAGATTTTTGAAAGCTGCATAATTCAATTGGCTAAAAGGTCACCAGAATATGATGCCTAAGCAGTCATCATCAGATCATCACATAGGCAGATACTCTAACTACTTAGGCCACTGGATCAGTCAGGTAGTTAGTTTGGTTGGTAGGTATTTTTTTTAACACTATATATATTATAATGATTAGTATATATAATGTACTAAGCACTTCAAGTACTGGACTAAACCAGCTCAATTAGATGCACAAATCACTTTTGTTTTGTTTTTTAATTTTGAATATTTTTTACCCAGGGGAAAAAAGTGCTAGAGATGGCAATGAATAACAGTGACAGCTGGCTGATTGAAAACATATTTTTTGCCAATTATATTGTTATTTGACATCATCATGTACCCTAATTTTTTGTATTTTAAAGCACTAGCAGGGGACAGCTTGTTGGAACATCTGCCACTATATGACTCTGTTACTTGTAATGAAAGCTACTTTAGGGCTCTCATTATTGATGCTTTACCAAAAGAATCGAAACTACTATTGTCATTTCAACATTATCCAATTATCATTGAATGCTTCAGCACTCAATTTTGCTCATACAATGATAATATTTGCTGTTGCATTAATAAATTATACCATTAGAAGCGTATTTCAAAGACTGATGTCATTGCAATGGTATTTATAATTGTTGTAACTGTATCCATATAGCTCTGCAATGACATTCAAATACTGTGTGATGCTTATTTGTTGGTACTGGAATGGCATATTGTATTTCTGCAATGGTAATTTTAGTAGTGAAAAGAAAACAATTACAGTTTCAATGGCAATTTTAGCACTGAAAGGAACAAAAAAATTAGTTTCAATGGTAACATAACAATTGCAAAGATAATATAAAATTTTAGCATTGCAATTACAATAATTACTGTCACAATGGTAACATAACAGATTCAATAATAACTTACTGATGTTATTATAAAATATAAATTATTACACTGATAAAATTTACCATTACATGGTTAAAATATAACACTGTAACAGTAAATAATCCCTCAATGGGAATGGTGCTCTACTGGCTCAACAGAATTTCTAGGAGTAAAAGATGAGACCATTTTTTTTAACTGCTGATTGTTGTAACCATCTCTGATATTCCTGAGTGAAAACATGATTTTGAAATAGGCTACTTTGGCAGTAACATTTGATGTAAGATTGGCGCCATTTTTATTTAGGACAAACAACACATCATTGAAGATTTCGGGTGAAAACTCTGACATGTGGACTTTGCAAACCATAAGTGGTAATCAAATTGAATTTCATTCTATTCCTATGCAGAAAGCACTACCCAATCTGATACCCTTTTCTAAAGAACAGCAGCAGCTGATTGATCTGGAAGTTGCTGGCCTTTTGCAGAAAGGTGTAATCATAGAATCAATCCATGAAAATTTGGAATTAATTTCTAAAATTTTTCTTGCACAGATAAAGAATGGCAAGTTTAGGTCAGTGATCAGTTTGAAACATCTGATCAAGCATGTGAAATATTTGCATTTTAAACATTGATATTATTCTTGATTATGTGGAATGAGGCAATTACCTAGATAAAATGATTTTGATAGTAAGTGTCTCCGCCCCCTGTGGGTGTACACAAAGTAACCCCAAGTCCCTGGAGGAACCTAACTTGAAGGGAAAAGGTTACCATGTAAATGTCTGAAGAAAAAAAAGACAGATAACATGACACCATTAGATATAATTATTGTAGAGGCCAGGTAGCAACTGCATTTTTTTGTATAAAAAGAAACAGTGCAACAGGCAAATTTATCTCTTTCTCCTGGCAACCTGATCCAGAAGCTATAGCAGTAGATGCTTTTTCATTATCCTGGAGAGTTTTTCTCACCAATTATTTTCCCTCCATTCAGAGACCTACCAAGGGTCCTAGCAAAAATTGCACAAATCATGTACAGGAGGCGATTGTCATAGTTCCCTTATGGCCAACGCAGATTTGGTTCCCAATGTTATTACAACTATTATGGCTGATTCCAGTCCTTCTCCCAAAGTGGAGAAATCTGCTCTATCTTTCTCACAATCAAGAAAGTCAGACACTGTTTCAACAAATGCATTTGATAAGGATGTACTGTATCAGGGTTGGCTTGGAAAGTCATTGACCTCCAAAAACAGATACAGATTTTGTCTTCATGTCATGGAGACCATCAACTAACAAACAATATAACTTGGCTTGGAAAAAAATGGGTTTTATGTTATAGTAAATGGAAGGCAAGTTCCACTAAACCAGCTGTGAACCAGGTTATTTTATACCTTGTTTATCTTCATAGGCATGAGTCTTCTTACAGTGTTGCAAACACTCATAGATCAATGCTGTCACAGACTCTAGAGTGTATTGGGAATTCAGATTTAATTGATAATAACCTAACCCTTAATCATCTGAATAATGAAGGGTATTTTTCATGCCAGACGTACAACACCCCGATATTCCTTTACTTGTGATGTTAGAAAAGTTTTAGATTTTCTGGGCAGTTTGTTCCCTTTGCAAGCTCAAAATTTGAAAAGGTTAACTTTCAAATCAGTCTTTTTGTTTGCTTTGACAACTGCACAGAGAGTTCAAATGCTTGCTGTTCCCACACTGGTGTTACCTTCTTACCCTGTTTAGGTTTATATGGACAACAAATACCTTGTCTCTTTCAAATGACACGAGGCACCAGTTACACAGGCTTTTACACAAGTATGGGTCACATGGTCATGTGGTTAAAACTGGTTTTGTCTTATGACCTATAAATAGAGCCAGGTAGTCAATGCTTTCAGCAATATGCAACTTCAATCCTCCAACTTTTGACTAATATTTCAAAGAATTCTCCTCATCCATTGCATTACATGTTTGGATGAGGTAGGGATTTTCCAGCACAAGTTCTTCTGTGTAAGGGCAGAGCCAAATGTTGTTATTATGGTCCTTTGCAATGCACCCAATGCTAATAACTTCAACAAAAATTAATCTATGTCTTCCCATTAGATATGGCATAGTTAGCTATAGCAATCAAAATTGCTATTGCAATCAAAATTAAACTGTGTCTTCCCATCAGACATGGTATAGTTAGCTATTGCAATCAAAACTAATCTATACCTTCCCATTAGACATGGTATAGTTAGTAAATGCAATCAAAATTAATCTGTCTTCCCATTAGACATGATATAGTTAGCTATTGCAATCAAAATTAATATATGTCTTCCCATTAGACATGGTATAGTTAGCTACTGCAATCAAAATTAATCTATGTCTCCCCATTAGACATGGTATAGTTAGCTATTGCAATCAAAATTAATCTCTCTTCCCATCAGACATGATATAGTTAGCTATTGCAATCAAAATTAATACTAACGTGGGTACGTGAGAAAGCCTGCCAGTAGCTTCTCGTGGGTCGGTGGTTCTTCCCGGGGTTTTCCAGGGTTCTTCCTCCACCATTAATACTGGCCGCCATGTATAGCCTATCTTGTGCTGAAAAATGGTGTTAAACCCTATAACAACAACAACAACAACAAAATTAATATATGTCTTCCCATTAGACATGGTATAGTTAGCTATTGCAATCAAAATTAATCTATGTCTTCCCATTAGACATGGTATATTTAACTACTGCAATCAAAATTAATCTGTCTTCCCATTAGACTTGGTATAGTTAGCTGCTGCAATCAATCTCTGCCAAATTATCTTGACACATATCATTTATATGCTTATCAAACATACTAATAAACTTCTTGCATGAAGTAGTCAGAATATGGTTGAATGTCTCGTTTAAAGTGCCTGAGAAATTGGGTTCTTGGTTTGTTTAATGTATTGATATTCCTTGATATATTTCTTGCTTGAAAAAGGTTTAATGTACAGCCAAAAGTCATTATCTATACACATGCCGTTATCCAGACAGTTTGAATGTTTATACCAACAGTCTGTGACCTTGACCTACATACATCTATTTATTTATTAACTTGTCCTCATGTTATCTGGACACAACTGTCTTCCAAGGAGTTGCAATAATTAATGTTTGTCTGAGTTGTGAAAACATGTAACAAGAAAGGCAATGTGAGTTAAACAATTGCAAACAGAATACAAATTAAAAAAAGAAAGACAGAATTATGTCGCTAATTTTTATGCAAACTAAAAGATATGTAGACTGTAAAATTACACTCTGATACAAAACATTTGTATATTCCATTTGCTTGTCCGTCGACTGGACATAAAATTTCATTTACTTTCCTCATAATTGTGATCTACCATACTTGCTCATAATTCAAGTCCAATGGAAAACTGCATAGACCCAGCTATGCCCCTGCATAATGCTCCTGTCATATCTGGGTCTATGCAGTTTGTTAGGAGGAATCAGTTACAACAAGCAACACTGACTCTGATCTGCCAATATATTTTGCAATGGCAGATCAAGTTTTATATAGTATGCAGCTGGACCTGACTAATAAGCAAGCATGGTAATTCTTTAATTTTGCTTTTTCTTTTGGTGATGGTGGTGGGGATTCACAATAAGTCTTACCCTGAATATATTTTTATTGTAATTTTTAAGGCATATTTTAAAATATTGCTTAATACTGTAATATTTCAAATTAATGCACTGTCTGATAATAAGACCACCCCACAGGGCCAACAAAAACGGGAGGGGGGGGCAACTGGGGATATATCCCCAGGGCTCAGGCCCGTAAGAGGGCCCAGGACGAACAACACTTTTTAATTTTATAAAAGAAAAAATTTGTTTGAACAAGAACTAGGAGAGGCCTGGGTGTTTCTTACCCCAGGGCCCGTGATTACTGTCTATGGCCCTGCCACCCCATCATTATGGCTAGCCCTCTGGTCTATCATACAAGCAATATATGTATTAACATACATATTCCATTAGGTTACAAGGAGTCCTGGGTGGCCAAGTGGTCGAAGGCAGTTGTCTTTACAGATCACTGACATCTCACCTCTGACCACATGGGTTCAAGTCTCAGTTTAGCCAATGCAGGTATGTGAGAAAGCCTGCCAATAGCTTCCCTTGAGTAGTTGTTCTTCCTGAGGTCTCTTCCTGGGTTCTACCACCACCAAATATAGTGCCCACCAATAGTCTCTCATTAGCTGAACTATTAGGTCACAAATACTATTGTCTGACTGCATCCCATGCAAGTGAATAAAGAAATATTATAATTTTTACTTCATAATGTAGCAGTATCCTGCTCATTTTATGCAAAGAGATCATTGGCCAAACATAATCCAAATGCTTGCCCTTTTTTGGGGCTTGCCCTACTGGTGTCCCAAATATTGCATTCTTTTTGAATAAAAACTAAGTTGATCAAAAAGCTTGTGGGTCAGTCACAAGTTTCACAGTCTTGACATCTGTGAAGAATGCTATTTGTTTTTCTAAAACCAGTACTGGCAAAAGTTCTGGATGTAAGAAATAAGTCATGTAAGTCTAACATTAATATGATGTTGAAATTTTGTTCTATTTTTAACAAAAGTCAGTTTTACACACCACCACTACCCAAAAATAATGGTCCCTTACCCCTGACATTTCTTATATTATTGGGGCTTGTTGGAATGAGCCAATAATAATCCAAAATGCTTCACTAATTTACTAGTGTGTATTGCCTTTTTGTGCGTATCTTAAAGCAGGTCACAGTACTGTAACCGATTAACTCCATCATTTTGCTGGTAATCAGTCCATCAACTTGTAATCTGCACACCTGACTATGCTTTATTTTAGCTCGCTGCATGACTGATGTTTTATTTTTGTTAATTTTGTGCATCTTTTGTGGTTTCTTTAGTTAGAGATTGAAAACAACAAAATAAAAAGTCACACAGATCTACCAAAAATATGAGAATCCCACTAAACAAGTTCTGATACTGTTCAGATGGAGATTGCTGAATTCAAGTCAGTCAAAAAAAGTCTTTTGAAAGATATTATCTCTAAATCTGTAATAACATGACACCTGTAAAACTCATATTGTCTTTTGGTTCCTAATGAATGTAAAATGTTTATATTTTTTCTTAATTTAAAAAATTTATATTTACTTCTTAAAATTTTAACGATGTGACCAAACAAGAGTCTTCAAGAATGCCATATTCTGCCTGCACTTTGCTTTGCACCACCATACAACCACAGGTAAAAATAAGGTCTTAGTGTATCAGGTTAACAACTTTATAACATGGTCTGATAAAAGCAAGTGAAATGTGCATGAAGCAGGAGAAAGAAAGAATTTAATACAAAACATATACACACAATAATAATAGTGCAGAAAAACATATTATTACCATTTTTGGATGTTTTTTCTAAAAGGAAGACATTCAAAGAAAAAATACTTTAGTTCTGTGCAACAACATATATTAGGAAATAGTCCAATTTATTGTCTTAAATTTAATTGTAAGAAAAATGTGGATTATAAATCAAGTTACTTCCATGAATGCCACACATAAACAAATTTCTTTTAAAGATATTTTGGTGCTAGACAATCATATTATGCAAAGGCATGAAGAATGAATTGAACTGAAATAGCTTTAGCAAGATTAAGGACAAAATGAAATTAATACATACTGTAATAATTAAATTGTTCCCTGTACATAAATTTTCTCTACCACTTAAAAAAAATCAATTAATATACTGTATATAACAAACTGATGACATAATAAAAAAATAAGTCTCAAGTGGTATTGTTACATATATATTAAAAAATAAATCTCCTGTGTTATTGCTACATATATATTAAAAAAAATGTATACACCTCTCTTTCATTAACTTGTGAGCAACAGTGTCCATAATCATCAACAAAACTGGCATGCTCACCAGAGTGAGACAGAAATAGATTCAGCATCAATGAAACTGGCACATATACCATACTGAGACAGAATGGATTCAGCATCAATGAAACTGGTACATACAAAGATAGAAATAGAAATGGATTCAGCATCAACCAAACTGGCACACATACCAGATTGAAACAGAAATGGATTCAGCTGCAACCAAGCTGGCACACATACCAGATTGAAACAGAAATAGATTCAGCATCAACCAAACTGGCACACATACCACATTGAGATAGAAATGGATTCAACGTCAACCAAACTGGCACACATACCATATTGAGACAGAAATGGATTCTGCATCAACCAAACTGGCACACACACCATACTGAGACAGAAATGGATTCATCATCAACCAAACTGACACACACACCATATTGAGATAGAAATGGATTCAACATCAACCAAACTGGTACACGTACCATACTGAGACAGAAATGGATTCAGCATCAACCAAACTGGCACGCACACCATACTGAGATAGAAATGGATTCAGCATCATCCAAACTGGTACTGAGACAGAAATGGATTCAGCATCATCCAAACTTGCACACACACACCATACTGAGATAGAAATGGATTCATCATCAACCAAACTGGCACACACATCATAGTGAGATAGAGATGGATTCATCATCAATCAAAGTGGCACACACACCATACTGAGACAAAAATGGATTCAACATCAACCAAACTGGCACACACACCATACTGAGATAGAAATGGATTCAGCATCAACCAATCTGGCATACAGGCCAGAGTGAGACAGAAATGGATTCAGCATCATCCAAACTGGCACACACACCATACTGAGACAGAAATGGATTCATGATCATCCAAACTTGCACATACACACCATATTGAGATAGAAATGGATTCATCATCAACCAAACTGGCACACACACCAGACTGAGACAGAAATAGAGATTCACATCTTGGTTAACAGCTGGTATATTTCTGTTATAATCTACTGTCCTACACAAATATCTGGCTAATGGAAGTTAAATTTTTGAACAAATTCTAGATTCTATCCATACCCATGATGGAAATGAGTTTAAAGTGAAACAGCTGCATAACTCCTCCATGTTCATATATTTTTCAGTTATTGCCCAAAGATATCAAAAGATAATCTGCACCTTTTGCATTTAAATGTCTGAAACTGAATGTTTAGCATGACTGGATCGAAGCAGAACAGTCTTAGCTTGTCATAAGCCATTCATTTTTTGTTGTTGCCAACTTTTTAAAAAATAGGATCTATATATCTTACAGCATTATAAGCAGATTACCAAGGGACTGGTGTAATCTGTATATACATATACATGCTTACCAGATTACCAAGGGACTGGTGTAATCTGTATATACATATACATGCTTACCAGTCCAGTTCATCTGCAAACAATATCATCACATAATGTGCCACTAGATCATGGTCTATGTTGCTTGTTTTACTGATTACTCCTAACAAACTGCATAGACCCAGATCTACCAGCACATTATATGATGGCAGATCTGCATCTATGCGGTTTGCAGTTGGACTCAACTTATACACAAGTATATATGGTACATAATTAATTTACAAGCAAGGATTAACATAAAAAACTATTTTTTTTCCAAATTCAAGCCTATTACATTTGCAATTTTATAGTCAAACATTTTTATTCTTAATCATTAAATGACACAGAAAGAAAAGGTGTTTCATTATGGATACTGCAAATTTATTCTTTCCTATGAAGTAAGATGCATAACTTAAAATATAAAAAAAAAACTAATAACAATCTAAGAAAAAAATGAATATGAAAAGCAAACTAATTTGTGCAATATTATTGAGTAATTAATGTTGACTGTGGTTTAGCTCTGATAATAGAGAACTTCATTTAACAAATGTTTTGTTTTGAATTACTGTGGACCCATGATTATCGGTCCAATGGTGCAAAATCATAATCAGTAAATTAGCAAAGTATTTTATTGTAATCAAGCAAGGCCAAAAATGATGTAAACATTGTACATTCTGTCTTTCCTTTGAAAAGGTTTTCTGGTAATTTATGTATGTTCAGTATCAGATTTATACATTTTATTAAAAAAATATTGCAAAAGATATAAAATATATAAACAGCTTATCTAGAGGGACAATGAGAGTGAGAGAGATGCTGTATACAAGAAATGCATTAATGTACTGAAAACATTTCCTAATTACAAAGATTAAGATCTGACACTACATGGAAGTACAAACTCTATTTCTCACTGAATTTATTCCACTAAAGATTTTTAAAAGCAATAAGTTGTTTTGTTTTATAAATCAAAGATATTAAGTTTAAAGGATGAACATATATATGCTGTTGATGTATTTTAAATCTTATACATGTACTGTTTTGAACAAGCAGAATCAAACTCAAATTCAAGTATGCTTTTTTTTCAAATCTACTATTCCAAATATTATTTCTTCACAGCTGTTTGTGAACACTTACTTAGTCTGTAACTTTAAAAAATGATCTTTCCAAATGGAGGCCACAACTGGACAAGCCGGAAATGATGTGTCATGTTTATTTATAACATATTATTTGTGTCACATAGCTTCTGACTTTTTTGTACTGCTGGCATGGGAAGGCTCACTGACCCATTGTCAGTCTATGACAGGGATAATATAATTTCTTTTAAAAATATTATGTAAATTACTTACTTCTGATCATTTGGTCCACATCTATCCTTTGATGATCATCCCTGGTGGATTTGCTGGCTGGCTCAGCATTTCCATTTCCATCACTAACTTTTCCATTTCCCTTGGATTTTTCATCTTTTGTCTGCATATTGGTCCACTGCACTGCATTTGATTCTAGTATTGAGTTATCTCCCTTCAGCTGCTCAATCATCTGATCCTCCTTGTCATCTGGGTTTGAAGTAGCAGTCATTTCTCCTGTAACACTGACATTAGGGCAAATATTCTTTTCTATTTCTTTTTCTGCTTCATTTTGTTTCTCACTCAGATCTCTTTCAATATCTGCATATGAAGAAATCACATCAGTTACAGCTTCATCTGGGAACTCCTCTATGCATTTCTGACCTTGGATTATGTCTTTTTCCATCTGCTTAAATGAAAAAGAGTCATCAACATTAAAGACAGTGCTATTACTACTATTATTACTATAATCATGCACTAACTGTGGGATGATGCTGGCGGGGAGGGGTGGTAAATCATTTTCAGCTTGTTCTGATGAAGACTTTTCAATATCAAGTGCCTCTGTGTGGGACAAAAAAGTCTGTGAAGCATTTGTTATGTCCACAGTATCTCTGCCTATATTGGTTTCGATGGTAACCATGGGGTCAACTGTCATATTGGTTACTTGAAAGTGACCCTCATTATTTTCACTCATAACTGTAACAATTCTGTCTTGTTCCACTGATTTCTTAATTTCCTCATCAAAGGAAATATCAGTTAGATTTGTGGACTCATAATTCTTATGGTCTTGAGTTGGAATGCTATCTGAAGTCTCCCCATATATGTCGAGTAGTTCATTAATAGCAGAATGTGGATTAGTAGCCTCCAATATGTCAGTGTGATATACAGGTTGACTACAGAGTTCAAAGTGAGTCAAGTCTACACTGTTAGTATAATCTGATACATTCAGATTATGTAAATCATCACAAAATGAAATAAGAATATTGTCTTTATCTAAAGTTGATGACTCTTCTGTTCTGGCAATATGATCCACACTGGGAGATAAGTCACCCTTGGTCACAGTCTCAAGGGTAGATAACTGCAACTCTGGCTGTGATATAAGTGCATTCAAAATCACATCTGATACAATTTTCTCAGCAAATTTCCTTACTTCACCATCATCTTCAAAAGACCTATCTGATTGAATGACAGAGTCTGAGTCAGCGAAACCCAGAATGTCAGTGCCTAAGAGCTCATTTGTATGACTGGAATCGTTAATGTCTGGCTGATCAAAGTTTAGAGCTCTGGGCATTTCAAGTGGAGTTAAATCTTGTGAAACTACAGGCATTTCTATGTTCATATCACTAAGCCTGACATCAGTAAACTGATTTTTATAGTCTTGATTAATGGATAAAGATATTTCTTCACTATTGTCTACATTATTATCCGAGATGATTACATGGGTACCATCATTGTTATAGTCATCATGAGATATGATATGTAAAGGATGGATTTCTGGTACAGCATTTGCTATTTTAGCACTCCCATCATTTTGTTTCTCTAAGTCAGTTGTACTAAAATCTATTAATAACTCATTCCCCTCTTTGTATTTTTGTCTAATATCTGTCTCAGATTCAGGTTCTGTCAACTGAAATGCTTCACCAGAAAAATATGATTTATTTTTTTCCTGCACAATAGTAATAGGGGCATCTGATGCAGAAGTGTGCTGGGACAAAAGCAAGTGGTTGGTAAAAGATACAGTTTCTGTGATTATATTGTCATGCAGTACAGTGGTGGTTACAACACTTACATTCTCAACGGCTTTAGTATCTGAAGACTTCAAAAAATTTCTGACAAATTTCTCTTTCTGAACAGCTGCAACTACATCATTCACAACAGCTGTGGCCTCATTTCCCTCAACATTTCCTTTGTTGTCACTTTTTGTGTGTGCAGTGGACACATTTTCTTGTGAACATGCAACATTATGTGGATCTGTGCCAGCTGAGCTTGTGTCATCTTCAGTCTTACCTTTTCTTGAAGAGACTCCACCTTGAGTCCAACTGGACTCTGGTGAAGATACATAGTCCATGTTCACCTGACCTGGCAAAACATCAGCTGACTTTCTGTCATATCTATGATCCATTTGCATCAATTGACTTGGATGGGACACAGACACAAAGACCTCTGCTTCTATTGGCCATATCTCTTGTGTCCGATCAACTTTACTTTCTTTTGATTCCTCTCTATTTGATTCAAAACCTGAAATTACCCTTTTAGGCTTTGGTGCCACAGGAGGTGGAGATTTTAGAGACTTTGGTTGCTGTGGAAGCAATGGTGATTTTATGGCAGCCTCAAAAATTTTAGGAACATCAAAATTAACACCTGTATCAGGTTCAGTTGTGGCGGGGCCATCTAGAACATCAGACAAAGTCTTTTTAGATGGTGATGAAAGTCTTTGCCTTGATGTTTCTCTGCTTTCTGCAAGAGAAAGAGTTGGTTCTGATGCAGTTCTGGGTGATGATAAAGGAGAAATCTTGTCATCCATAGAAGATGAATCTTGAGGTTCTGTTGGGGATGATGAATTTGATGGCCCAGAAGATATTTCATGCATGGGTTTCTGAGTAGGTGGAGTCTGTTTCCTTCGTGTGGGAACAGGTGGTTGTCGTGGTAATGAAGGTGATGACTGTTGCCTTGGTGAGGATGGAGACTCTTCTCTGGTATAAGGTGATACAGACTGACCAGAACTGGTTGCTGATTTTATCTCTGGCTGTTCATGAAGAGATGGTAAGGCATCCACTGGTGATGATTTATGTAGTGAAGGTGACTTGGGCTTTCTTGGTGATGGCATTGGCTTTTGGAATGCTTCTTCACTTGTTTCTTGAGTAGTTGCAGTTTGTTCTGAAAAGAAATAAAGGGTGTGAAATAATAATGAATTATTTTGATATTTTCATAACATTTCTTAGATTTTGCATTTAAATATGTTCGATCTTAACGTTTTGTGCTTATTTATCAATTGATGAACTTCAAGAGAAAAGGTGACATTCAACTGTCATGCATGATTTGATCCATAGTAAACATTAATTATCAGCTAAATGTTGGATGAGAATAAATCCTGAGGTATTTATTTGGAGCTTCATTTTAGAAATTACCCTCAGGATGTTATATGTGTCATAACTAAAATGACAGTATGAGGACAAGTTATTTATTTGAAATGGGGGGTTTTTGTTTTGGTCTTTTAGGAACAGCAACACAAGTAATTTAATTAGTGTTGTGCAATAGGAGTAAAAGTACCATGCTGAGGGGCACATCACAGTAGTAGAGAGTCCAGCATGATCACCCCTTACAACATACAGAATGGTACATCAGGCCTATTCTACATCCCTGAACCTTTAGGGGTTGATTTGGAATAGAGCAATTTAAGTACACAGCAAGAAACAACTTCAAAGAACAGTGGCTGGACATAACCAATGGCAGGAAATATGGCCATAGAAATGAAACCACAGGAACAAAATTCCATCAAATTCCATCTGTGTCCTATTGGGAATGAAGGGAGATGACACAATACTGACATATAACTAACCTGAAATTGGTGGAAAAGCTGAGGCTACTATCTTGGATAGTCCTCGAGGAAGCAGACGTAAAATCTGCTGGACCTTGCCATCTGGAAGCCCTGTCAATTCAGTGTTGTTTATAGACAGCAGGTAGTCCCCAACTCTGAACAAGAAATATTGGCAATTGTGTATGATAATAAAAATGCCCAGACATAGATAATGAAATACCATGGAAATAAGGACTTACCTCCTGTGGTGTTGGCTAAAATGTTAATGTACTGATATTGTTCGTTAGATATTGTTCAATGGATAAATTTTATTGAAATATTTAACTGTTATCATCTGTTACTAGCCAAATATTAGGAAACAACATAAATATAAACCATAATGTTATCAATATTATTAAAGTAATAAATACATCCCAGCATGTGCTTTTTAGACGCAAGTAAAAAATATCAACTGGCTTTGCAACTAATAACATAATAAGTACTTGAAATTTTGTACAAATGAGCAACCATAGGTAACCAAAGCACCAATGACTAAAAAATCTTCTTTAGACATGGTGTCACAATTTGTATGCATTTATTTGACTAAGTTAGACATACTGATCACACAAGCAAAACAGTCTTAAAGTCCAAAATCATAGTAGCATCATCCATCTTCCTAAAAATAGACCTCTCTGAACTGATAATTTGAATTGAATTTCATTTCTTGTCTAAAACATAATACCAGTACATCCTTTGTCCATAATATTTCTGAATCTTGATGTACCAAATCTGATGATAATCTTCTGATGCCATAAAGAGACATGGCCATTCAAAAACAAATATTTCATATGACCTTGCATAGAAGACTACTGATGGCAATAGCAACCTCCATGGTTGGAATTTTAGTTTATTTTAACAAGCAATCCAAGCAGTTTTTTGAACTGCTCACATTTTCTCCACTTACTTGATATTGCCCTCACGCCCGACTGGTCCACTTGGAAGAATCTCTGTAACCTGAACAAAACCCTCTGGAGTTACATGGACCTTTATTCCAATCCCTAATATGCCCTTTAAAATGGATATCTCAAATGGCATTGTCTCCATTCGTTTGATTGGGTATTCACTCTTTGCTGGTGTTACTACAGAAGACTGGGTGAGTGAAGAAGATAGACTGGTTATCTTTTCTATTAAGCCTGCACCTGTGTTGACAGTAGTGTTGTACTTTACTGGTCTACTGAGAGCGAGTGATTTCAGACTAAAGCTCAGAGGTTTTACTTGGGCCAGTGACTTGATATGGGTCAATGGAGTGTTAGTGGGGCCAACTGTCTCCTTTCCAGCATCTTGGGACACACCGATTGATGTTGAATATTTCATCTTTGAACTTTCTGTTGATTCAGCTGGAGTGGAGCTTTTGTTGGGTTCAAAGGCAGGTGATTTATAAACTACTTCAGGGTTAACCACAATTTGATCCTGTGAATCCTGCATTGTTGATGTCCCTAGATATGACTTTGAAGTTTCTTTCTCCATTGTCTTGAGTTCTGATTTAGCATCCTCAGTGTAAATTTTTTTGTTTTCATCAAGTTCATTAACTTTTCTTGGAACTGGTGCAACTGCATCAATTGACTCTGACTTTGTTTTGTGTGAACTCAATGAATCAGGTTCATCTGACTTTGCTTTGTGTGAACTCAATGAATCAGGTTCACCATTTCTGCCTGAAACTTGTGACAAATGTTTTGAGGGTTCAGCTTTTATCCCCCAAATTTCTTTCAACACATCCTGTACATTATTGTCTAGAACTGTATCATGTCCATTTTCTTCATACAATCTTTTTGTCTTTATTTCTTCAGATGCTTGAATCTCACTTAATTCTGAATCTCTTGTTTGTTGTTTACTCAAATCAGACCTCTCTTTGCTCTTTAGTCCCAATTTCAAAGCATTCATCACATGAATCACATTCACAAGGCTTTTAGTTTTACCATTCTTAACATCAACTGGCTCAATGACCTCTTCAAGAACCTCAGGTCTTTCTTTCTCCTCCTCATCTTTTGGGGCTGGTGAAGCTGAGGAATCTTCTGGAAACTTTGTCCTTGTTGCAGGTTTTGGTTTTGGTTTTGGTTTTGGCTTTGGAGGAAGTGTCTGTTCTTTCTGTGACAAAGAATCATCTTGTACAGATTTAACACTAACAGTAACCTCTAAATGAGAATCTGATACACTTTCTAACAGATTTCCAGGAAGATCTACTTTCCTTTCAACTCTGATGGGAACCATTTCATCATCTTTTGTGTCACCATTATCTGGTAACAAATAAACCTTTCTTTGCAGGGTCTGAGGATGATGGATCTGTGAAGCAGCTGTTTGACTCTTTGATATTTCATCTGATTTCACTGCCTCTTGACCAAAACTGTTCTCTATTACTATCACAGCTGATGCCTTCTTAAACTGTGCCTGTTCAACATTGCTACTTAAAGCAGCCTGGAAATAGTTTTCTTCATTTTCCTCTGTTTCCACATTGGGACCAAGAGCAGACTGCTGTATGGAGGAATCACCCATGTAAAAATTTGAATCAATTGGGCTCATCTCTCCAAACAAACTGCCATCATGTTCTTGCTCATCCATTGTTAAGTCTTCATTTTCAGCTGTCAAATTATCACTGGCAAAGATGGTAGCTGCAACAGATATCTGAGGATTTAATACTTTATCAGGAACAGAAGATACATCATGTCCTTCAGACAAAACATCCCCATGGTCATCAGAACCATCTCTATTTAGTTCATTTTCAAGTAGATAGTCATCATTCAGAGCATTTTGAAGGACCTGATTACTTTCCTTTGACATCATCTCTTCTTCAGGTATACCTCCTTCCTGAACTATGTATGGCCTTGCTGAAAGTTCAAATTGATCCAACACAATTTCATTTCCATTATGATCACCTTCAGCAACTTGGAGACTTTCTTTGTCAGGATCAGTGCCATTTGCACTAAAGCCATGTAACTCCTTGTCATTTAAAAGTATGTGCTGCTCTATCGATGCATTTGTCATTGTCATTTCAGAAATATATGCCATTTTTGGTATGTCAGAATCAGAATTATCATCTCTCTCAAACACCCCAGAATCTGCCATGTTCTGTTCATTCATAGATGTCCTTGATTTCAACTCTCCATTTCCATTTGACAATGTAGTAAAAGTACTTTCATTAAATTTGCATGGTGTGGAACTATCAAGGAGATCATCAAGGTTTGTTATAGGATGAAGTCCATCCAAGTCTCCAGTCTCCATCTTTTGGTAATTTGGGATGGTTCCATCTGAGAATTCTAAAGGAGGAGGTAATGCAACTTCCTCTTCTGCCATTTCCTTAAAGTATTCAATCCTGCTTTCCCCTTTGTCTAATTTGTGTTGCTCTTTACCCAAGTCCAGAGTGTCCAAATTTGTGACTGGAATGTATGGAGAAACTGATATGTGGGGTATATTATCTAAGTCTGTAGCTGGGACTTGCCCTGATTTTGTGTCTAATGTGTCCAGGTCAGATGTAGGGATGGATTCCAACTTTTTATCCAATGTATTTAAGTCTATTGTTCGACTAAAGAAAAACAGATTAGCTGGCTGCTGAAGATATGATCCTGCTGATGACTTGGATATATGATATGGTGAAGAAGGAACATTCAAATCAATTGTGTCTTTTTCTGTTTCTCTGTCTGTGTCTGACTGTGTGACACTTTCTGAATCAGGTTCGTATGGTAAATTACCCTGAAATGCTAATTTAAAAGTGCTATTTTTGAACACGTGACTCACTTCACTTTCTGGAATACTTGAATTCCTTGTTTTAAAATACTCATCATCACTCACAGTTAAATAATCCTCACTCTCACTAGAGACAAATATATCTTTCTTTGTGTATGTCTCAGGTTTATCATTCTTTGATTCCTGATATCCTGCTACTTCAGAATTATGCAAAGTTACGGATATTTCCATCGGAGGTTGACCATCATCCAAGAGTCTCAGAATCTCAAGATAGAGGCTTCCTTCTGCACTAGCTGACTTTAAAATGCTTAGACAATGATTCTGTGTTAGTCCACGTAAACTTTGACCATTACAAGCAATCAGTCGATCACCAACATGGAGCTTGTTACTACGGGCTCCTGCTCCACTAGGCAGCAATCTTTTTATCTGAAAAACAAAAGCACATACTGTTTACAAGTCTGAAACAAATCTTTACATAAGCTCCTGAATTCCTATCATTTCCAAAGGCCTGAATATATGTGGCTAGTTTTTAATTTCATCCTTGCTTTATAATTTAGCTCTGATAATATTTAAATTAAGGGCTACAAACTAAAATTATGTATTCACATTTCTCTGGTTTTAGAAATTATAATAAAGCTGGGAACACACAATCTGATATTAGGAAGCAACAATGAGCACTGACCTTGTCAATACATGGGCTTAGATAGCAATTTATTGCCATCTGGTTTTATGTAAATAGTTTCAAACAAGAAACTGCTGCCTGTACATCAACGTATGGAAATTTGGGACTCCATAGGCATGCTCAGTCCTTTGTAAATGTTACTTTGTATTTTAAAACTGGTTTTAAAAATGTGTGGCTTTACATGGTGCTCTCATTTGGATTTGTGCTGCAAACTACTGGTATATATGACTGATACATCAATAATATATATACTATGCCATTCTTTCTTAACACTTTTGGGAATCTCTACTTCCCTCTCATATTTTACATCATATGGGCATCATATTTTACATCATATGGGCATCATATTTTACATCATATGGGCATCATATTTTACATCATATGGGCATCATATTTTACATCATATGGGCATCATATTTCTGATTTATACTCCTCCAAAAATCTTTTCTGCTTCTCAGCAGGATGAACATGGTATAATTATACATTAAAACTATCAGCATTTGTGACCAAGAATGGTGTCAAGCTGAACCCATAATTTTCAAGTGACATTAATGTTCAGCTTCAGCCATGGGTAAAATCTGTATTCACACTTTTAGAAATGATGTTACTGCATGTATGACTATTGTGTGTGTGTGTGTGTGTGTGTGTGTGTGTGTGTGTGTGTGTGTGTGTGTGTGTGTGTGTGTGTGTGTGTGTGTGTGTGTGTGTGTGTGTGTTGGGATAAAAAACAACACAAATGCCGATAATTATGTGCAACTAGTTTCTCAT
>JAECUM010012179.1:0-17500 GCA_016617855.1 Megalonaias nervosa
TTTTCCAGGGTTCTTCCTCCACCATTAATACTGGCCGCCATGTATAGCCTATATTGTGCTGAAAAATGGCGTTAAACCCTATAACAACAACAACAACACATGTATGATAGTGATCAGATATTCTTTTGAATGGAGCTGTACATTAGAGGCCTGAAAGTCATTATTACAGAAAATTAACATAAATATTTCTCATTGATTATAAATTATAGAGCAAGAGTTATGAGGTTTTCAATGATAATTAATAATTGCAACTTGTCAAAAATATTTGAAATAAAATTTCTCAGCAAAAATCTTAACATATAATAACTTCTACATTGTCAAACATTTGAGGAAAAAAAACTAAGAGATCAAGTGTTTTGTTCCTTGGCCTATCTCGGAAACTAGCTCTGTTAAAACGAAACAACGAACTGAGGAGGAAAAAAAGAGAAGATTTCCACCGGGTTGAAAGTTCAAATATTGGAAGAAGGTCTTGATTATTAGATTCCAAAGTCATATACATTTCACACTGCTGTCGTAAGAGTGTGTTACTTAAGAAGTGAATCTCTCTCTCTCTCTCTCGTCCATTTCTTTTTCAACTTGATTGTTGAGAGAGAGAGGCTGGCAGAGCAAAATGAATTTTATAATGTGATAGAAATATCGTGAATTTTTTTTAAAAAAAATGAAGGAATATGTCGGGAGTCGACACCCGACCCCCCCCCCGTAAAATGAATGGTTGATCCCTTTCAAGCTAGTGCAGTTCTCACTCTTGATGATACAATGTATCCCCCAATATAAGAAAAGGCTCTGCACTTCTGCACTTGACAGACATGTTGATAAACTTAGCTACTAAATAGTTTGAGCTCGATTTAGTGGAACTTTAAAGTTGTTACTGAATGGGATGGCCATGTCATAGCACTTATATATCAACACGTGATAGTGTCAGAGCACTTTCATATCAACACGTATATTCCTGCAGAAAATTCTCAAATTTGGAAAACTTTGCATATTGCTATTTATACCTCCACACAAAGTCCTAACAAACTTTATTCTAATTTGGACTAGCCCATGCATATATATGGTAATTGGCGCCAACTGGGTATGGGACAGCTGCAAGACTGCAATTACTTAACAGCCACCGTCTTGTTTACATCAACGTCCACTGTTGGCACTAGACTTTCCTGGAAAAATAAGTCTGTTTGAATATTTGTTTCACATACATTTCTGTTACAGTGATGCAGAGCCGTGATCTTCGAGACAATTACATATGCTATCTCCCTGTTATTAGCACACGATTAATGATTGGCCTAGATTGGACATCCGTAGACGTCACTGTCCAGTGCCATAAAAATACGGTATCCACACAAACAGCTAGGTGACGTTTGACCATAAATATATGGTTCCTGCACACACAGCCAGGTGACGTCATCCATAAATATATGGCTTCCGCACTACCAGGGTTAAACAATGAAACAAATCAAAGATACTCTTAGCTTTATTTCTGGATATTAATACATGTCTTTGTGTGGAACTAACCATTGGCAGTGAAGTACAATCCATACTCTTAATGAAAAGAGACCTGACAAGAAAAGCTTCCAAAAGAACATACATTTTGATGTTACCACCAGATGGAACCAACATGCAAAACACACATAATCATTTAGAAAAGTATCACCATCTCATGTGAAATGTGTGAGAACAAAACAATAAAGATACAGTCAATTGTAACTTAAAAAACTGCAGACTGGTATAGCCCGTAGACATCTTGTAAAGATTTTAAACTAAAACTTTTGAGTTTGACGAACAAAAAAAGATGTGTTCGCTATTGATCATAACTTAGAAATTTACCCTGGTAAGAAAAAGCTAAACAAATTTTACTTCATCATATGTTCTGTAAGTTTTAAAAATAAATGTTGTGGTTTTCATAGTTTCACTTTCAAGCCAATCATTTCGTTCTGATTTGAAAAAGAGTTTCTTACATAGCTCCCTGACAAATTTTAAAAAGGGAAGTTCAAGGTCACACTTCTCCAAAATCTGAGAGTCCAGTATAACAGAAAACAGCAAATCATATTTTCAAAATTAAAGCCAGGACATGAATTTGGATTCTTATTACAAAGAGCTGTGCAGTAAATGATTTCAACTTTGTGGTCTTGTGGTTTTGGGGACATCCATAAAGTATGTACCGGTACTCAAAAGTCTGCCATTTTTGACACCTCCCCTTTCCTGTTGCACTGCATACACTTTTGACACCCCGCCCCCTCAGAGTATGTCAGCACCTACCCTCCATCCATAGCTGGGCCAATCAAACTTTGAAATAAGTTTCATACATTCATTAAAAATAAGCAGTTTTTGTATTGTACCTGTGTGGACAACTTGCATTTTATCCTGTAGACTGATTCAGTTGCTGGCTTGTTATGGCCATGTTAAAGACTAAAATATGAAAACTCTTGTAATAAAGGGGCTTATTTAGCTTATGTATACTGACCCCCTCATGGTGCAGAATTTATGTACTTATTAGCTGTCTCCCCCTCCCCCTATGCAGGTGTACACTTCTGTCAACCCCCCTCCATCCCCTCCATGTATGCATAATTTATGGGTATCCCCTTTTATTTCCCTGTGTGACACAAAATAGATCAAAAACAACTTCAACAGATCAAAATACCAGGGCATTGTCTGAATAATGCAGTTATAGTCATGCCAAAAAGTATGATCAGCACTTGTTGATGCTTGTTTCATATTCTTTAAAAAATATAATTCCATTTATATCGGAACCTTTTCTAAACAACATCTTTCTATTTGGAAAAAAATCCACCATAAGCACGTTTGATATTTAGTACTTGCTACTATAATCCAACTAAAAAACATACACCCTGATCTGCTGTTGCATTATGTTCAGACAAATCAGGGTCTATTATTTGTAACAAATTGCACAGACCCAGATCTACTGGCATAGTAAACAATGGCAGATCTGGGTCTATGCAGTTGGCAGTCAGACTTGACTTATAAGTGAGTACATACAATAATTATAGTTGTATGATAAATGTTAAACATTATTAAAGTTGTAGACATACACAACACATTTATGATGACAACATGAAACATTTCTAAAAATATCCTATAACGTAAATTATCATATGTACTTGCTTATAAGACATGTCCAACTGCAAACTGCACAGACCCAGATCTGCTGGCACTTAATGCACCAGCAGATCTGGGTCTCTGCAGTTTGATAGGAATAATCAGTAGAACAAACAACACAGACCCTGATCTGCATCCACATTATGCTATGGCAGAATAGTATCTTTGTTGTCTGCAGTTTGATTTGGCTTATAAGTGAATACATACTGTACTTTATATCCAAAGTCTTTGATAAACGTATATGTTGAAACATCTCAAGATGATTTTATCTGTAACATTCCAACACAATCTAATACAGTTCAACTTAAGGTACCACCGTCTTCATCTCGGTATGTTTTGGCGAGAATGATTCTGTCTCTGAGCAGTTTGAAGAGGGTGTAATAATTACAGAAGAGAACCAGGGCCATACAAATAATATGACTCCAGTCACCACACTGTAACAAACAGAAAAACTGGTAACCAACAAGTAGCCATGTCAAGATCAGTGTCCAATTCAGCACCCTTAATGGTTGGTGGAATAAAAACTGAAAAGGAGGAAAAAGACATGTACACTGGATTTACAAATGTAAATCAGGTGTATAAAAGACAATAAACACACTTTATAGATTCCACCAAATAACAAGATTATGTGTGTTACTTGACGACCAACTTCGGCAATATAGGAACTATATATGGCTTTGAAGGAATATTGGTAACTTGAAAAAAAGGATCCACTATGTTTACAATATTGACATGGAACAAAACCCTTCACTTCCAGAACTGAGTAACAACAAAAATATTTAAAACAGATTTATTATGTAGTAAGGCACTATAGTCAATACAACAGTTATGTGTATTATCAAAGGTCCTGTCTCTAAAAGCACATCCTTTAAGGGCCTAATTAATGCATTTTCTATGGAAAAATTACACATAAATTGACCTCTCTTTGTGCATGTCATTTATGATGTTCATGTATTTGTACCAGATCTCTATAATCAGCTAACATTTACTAACAAAATATGTTACTGATTATTTACAGTTAATTCTGTACAAACAGTACTTAAGACATCCTGGAAAATGATACCAGGTCTCTTTATTTGAAATCTATACCATATAAACTCACTTATAAGTCGAGTCCAACTGTAAACTGCAGAGACCCACCTCTGCCATCACTTAGTATGCTGGCAGATCGGAGTCTGTGCAGTTTGTTACGAGTAATAAATACAACAATATATACCCTGTCTGTAGGTGCATTATGCTATGGCAGATCAGGATCTTTGTTGTTGGCAGTTTAACTTGACTTGTGAGTACAGATGGTACATACTATAAAATATGGTTATTAAGGATATATGCATTTTCATTAAATAATAGATGGTTGAATATACTCCTTCTTTTACATCCATTTATTGTATGTGAAATATATTTTGATACAACTATTAAAAAAGTTTCTATAACTACTCTTAGATAGTGAAGTGAATATCATGCTATATAAACTAATTAAAGAAAGAATGACTATCAAGTAGGCAGAATGAGAAATAGATCAGTAACTGTACCAATCACCTTATTAGGAAGAAAATAGCGTAAAAGGAGCAAATTTAACCCCTTCAAGTTTGTTATTTTGAAAATACATTTATGTGCTATTGTTAATATGGAAATGCTGGTGGGCCCTAATATGCTTAATTTCTTGATATGCTGAATTTTATATGGACGATACTGTATATGTTACATTACACAAGAATGTGCAATAATCTTTTAAATACAGATCTTCTGGATTCAAGGTAATTTAATACAATTAACTGTCTGCAAAACATGACCTGAAGCATCTTTGCAGGAAACGCATGAATACTGGGGTCATACAACTTTTACTGTCTGTACACTGGAGCATAAAGGAAGACTTTTTAGCCCTATGGCTCAAAGTTGTCCCTTATATACAAATATTTGTACCCAGGTAATTTACCTCAAAAGACCAATTATACTGACTATATAACTTGAAAACCAACCACCTACAAAAAGATATTTTTAAAATAATTTCACCCATGTGTGTGATTTAGATTTTTAATGTACCTTTAACAATTTTCAGTCTTATTGCTATGATGTCTGCACTGTGGCAGTTTATAGTGATGTCTGGCACTGGGGCATCATGCCGCAGCCTTTCAGCATCATGTCCCATCCAGTCACATTATCCTGAGACCAGGCCGACCAGTCCTAATACTAACCTCTTACTGCTGAGCATCAAGCGAGGCAGCTGCAAGGATCATTTTTAAAAAAGTCTTTGGTATTACTCAGCTGGGGTTCGAAACCATGACCTCCCGCATCTGAGGTGGACATTCTAACCACTTAGGCCACCAAAGCGGTTAATTTCATCCATGAGGCAAGCATACTGTGAATGGCATATCATATGCCTGTACAGTGTTTAAGTCCTTTATGTAGGCACTAGGAGGGAATGGCTGACTCTGGAGATTATTAATGAACATGTCTCTATATCATCAAACATTGGTCAAGATATAAGGTCTTGAACTGAGCTTAATGAGCGCAAACTATTATTGTTTTATTAGACATACCATGACTGTGACCTCTACACTTTAGAGCCCAAATTCAACATATTTCTTTATTATCCATCCAAAAAGTTTTGTCAATGAACTTACTCAAGCAATTTTTATCAGTAAAATCAGTTTTCTCTGGGCCACAATGACCATTACCTTTGACTCTAACATCAATAACTTCTTCCTTAATTAAAGTTCAAGCAATCCATGATGTCCGAACCAGCTATGAAATGTGAAAACTAATGTTACTGTGCTGAAACCGGTTTTTTTCTTTCAGTTATAATGACCTTGACCTTTGGACCCCAAAATTAAAAGGCTTCTTTCTTACCCAGTATACAAGCCATCCACAAAGTCTGATAACAGTAGATAGTAGAGAACTTGAATTACTCTATAGAAACCATTTTTGTTCTTTCAGTCACGGTGACCATGTCAACTCACCCCCAAAATCGACAAGGTTCTTTATTACTCCAAGTGCAAACCATCCACAAAGTTTGGTTACTGTAGACAGTGGACAAATTGAGTTATTATGCAGAAACCATCTTGGTAACAGACTGATGGACACTATCATATTATACATTCCACTTTATTGCTGGTGTATATATGCCTAACTCAAGCGGCATGCTCAATTCCTGTACATCAATATGACTCACATCACTAAATCACACTCGCAAAATACAGTTAATCATCCAAGACTGATCTTTGAGGAAGCTCACATCTTGTATGATTCATATGCCCTGAACATAAGACAGGTGTCCCTTACAAAAAAACGAAATGAATTTGATACAAGATGTTTTTAAAGAGAGGTTTAGCAACATTTTTAGTTAGATGGAGTATTTTGTTAGAACTGCATGTGTCAATCAAAAGAAAACAACCAGAAAATTCAGCATCAAATAATAAACAATGCAAATAAATATGTGCCAAACAATGCACGATTATCAGATGAATGTGAAACTTCATACAAGAAAACAGGTGCCATGGCAACTTACAAAAAACCTCCCATGCATGCTATTTCCTGGTTCAGCAGTGACATTTATACCATCAGCTTTGAACAATCCTTTTACATGTTTGACCAATGCCCCCTGAGGCCAGACCTGAAGTTCAGACCATCTGAAGCAAATATATTGAAATCATAATAGTGTGTGTGTGTCTATGTATATATATATATATATATATATATATATATATATATATATATATATATAATATCAACTACTCATAATAATCCCATTTCATTTTCATTATAGTATCAAACTCCATTACAAAATCATAGCATATTATAAAGCGATAATGTACAATATCTTTTGTCACATTTAGTATTAAAAAAAATTACCGTATATACTCGAATATAAGTCAAGTCAAACTGCAAACAACAAAGATTATCATCTGCCACGCATAATGTGCCTGCCAATCGGGGTCTATGTTGTTTGTTCTACAGATTACTTCTAACAAACTGCACAGAACCAGATCTGCTGACACCTTGTGCGACAGCAGCTCTGGGTCTGTGCAGATGGACTCAACTTCTATGTGAGTATATATGGCATATCTGATGCTTTATGTTTAAATGTCTAACATATAATATTAATGCACACCGTGGTATTGATGAGGAAATACTATTAAGAACATACACTTCACAAGAAACGTAAAATGTTGGGAATAAAACTACACACCCCTGAGACAAAGGATTTTATCTATCCCTTTCAACTTCAAAAAAATTTAGAGTGAAAAATTAAGGGGAGAGATTGATTGAAATCTGTACTTTAATTACTGAAACTTACGCATTATATGGCACATGAGCATGTCTTCCCTCAACTTTCTGCCACCTGCCTAGGTGTAATGCGCACCTGTGCATCAAGTCCAGGTATTTTGGGGGTAAGAAGTGTGCACATAGCATTAGGAAGGTACTCAGCCATGTCAGGAATACATGCTGACCCACCCACCATGTGTCATAGTAAAGGGTGTTCTGCAATGGCCAAAATAAATTTATCAGTATTGATGAACATTAAATACATAGATTTATATTTGAAAACCTAATACACTATGGATAACCTTCCATGGAACTTTACATTCAAATCTAAATGGATTTCGTGAAAACATTTTAAGAGATAATGCAAGGAAACTTAATCAACAAAAATGCAGCATTTTAAGTTAGTATGTATATTACTGCTATAAAACCCAATGTATCAAAAAGATCTTTCTGATGAAACTTATGATCAAATATGAAAAAACCTGGTCACATGGCTTCTGAAATATCCTGCTCAATAACAAACTTTGGATGATTACCAAGTTGATCAAGGGCCATAACTCTCTTAATACTGATAGAAAAATGCTGGTTTTAGAATTTTAGGTTGCAATGTATGTATGTATGTATGTATGTATGTACGTATGTATGTATGTATGTATGTATGTATGTATGTATGTATGTATACACACACACACATTCTTGATATGGAAAACATTTGGATAAAAATTGTACATGTTTTAATAAACAGGATTTTAATGCATTCACCAGAAGCAAAAATAAGTAGTATGGGTGTAGGTTATATATTACTAACATTGAAAAAATATGTTACTCCTGGGAATCATTAAAACATTTAGCAATATTTTTTTTTCAATTTAATGTGACTCAGCAGATGTTACATTAAAAGAAAAAAAACATCACATGGTATTGTTGCCCCATGTTTTGAATAACATTTGCACACAAAGCATCTAGTAGTGTCAGCAAAAATAATTTAAACTATGTGTAAAAGTAAACAAAACACAAAAATAAAAGATATAAAACACTTATGAAGCAACATTACAAACATGTAAAAAAAAACCCACAACTATAACATTCACTATGTGAAACACTTACTGATATACAATGTAATATCTTTGATCAAACTAACATGTAAACAATGTAACCCAAGCTCTATGAACACAAAATGTACCAATTGAGACCAGTGACTGTCAAATAATATGCAAAGATTTACAGGTTTGTCTCGGACCCTTTGCTGCTTGTACTCAATCTCGATCTGACCAAATAAAACCACAAAAAAATATATTGAAGAACCAAACCATTTTCATCCTAAGTATTTGAAATTTTGAAACTAACCTTCATCATCTCAAACCCAAGTCTATCATATCCATTTACACTTTAAATGATAGGCTTTCCAAATTTTAATCTTGTATCATTCAAGAAGAACCTGACATTTCTTATAGAGCATAAGTAGCTTGACTTTAAGTTCTTGGTGATCATAACTAGCTTGACCTATAAGTTCTTGGCAATCATAATAAGCTTCACTTTTAAGATCTTGGCAATCATAACTAGCTTCATCCAAATGCATGACTGGGTGCTGGACGCATCTATATTTTAGAAGGGGAGAATAATATGTCTATGACACCAGGATTTAGATGGAATGGGATTAACGTTATGAAATCCACTCACTTTGATTAGAAACATACAACAGATGTTGCAATGAGATTCAGAAGTTTGTTTTGAAATTTAAAATATTTTAAAAACTAAAATACTAATCATCCAATTTTAAAATATATATTATTTTTATTTAGTCTGATCAAGATGGAGATGCAATATTCCCTTCCATTGGCAATTATCTACTCGATCACACAACTTTAACCGACGCAGCAAAAAAAATTTATTGCTGATTTGACAAACAATGTATAATGGTTCTAAGGTTAATATCAGAAATTATTCTTGCATCCTGAGATTCAAGGTAAAAATATGACCACCACCACCAAAAAAAAAAAACCAACGTGAAAATGCAAAGATAATAATGAATAAACACATACCCTATACCGTATTTACTTGCAAGAAAGGTCTTGATCTGCTGTAGCATAATGCATCTACAGATCAGGGTCTGTGTTGTTTGTTCTACTGACTACTCATTACAAACTGCAGAGACCCAGATCTGCCAGCACATTATGTGATAGCAGATCTGGGCCTGTGCAGTTTGCAGTTGAACTCATCTTAGAAGCGAGCATGTATGGTACATTTAGTATCATGTCTTGTATACATCCATCTGAGCCAACAGTATGACAGAAATTCTCCAGAAGTTTAACATTCAACAAATTATTTATTTTTGAAATTGAAATTTTTGTTCATATAAATTGTTAATATTTCAGTGTCATTATTTTGATAAATCCAGTACATCTGGCAACTTAACAACATGAAATTTTCAGGACTGGGTTTCTGGCAATATGCTTTATTGCATAACCAGATTGCTTTGGATGTGAATAAAATGTATGCAACTTTAGACATCTTGCTTAAATCGTAATTTCATGCTGCAGACAATGCTGTGAATTACAGGACACACTAGGGTCAATCCATCATATTTCCAAAGTCATCGATATAAAAAAAATTATTATATGCTCATTTTTTTCTCTCTATTTAATATTGGGACTGTGCAGTATTTATTCACGTGTCAAAAATAATTTTCAATATTGCATTTTTAAATAATCCCAAGCAAGTCAGTGGCAGCATCAGAATGATATACATAAAGAGCATTACTGTTGGTGATACCGTACTGGCCTCATAAAGAGGCATCTTCATGAAAGATAAATAACTTTTTCTCCATGCATTGCATACAGTGATTGAACAGTTCATTTTAGAATCACTCCTAGATACAAAAAAATGAGTATATAATAAATTATTACATTTGAATGGGAAAACATGAACTCGTTTATTTGTATGAAACTTCAATCTTAACATCATGCAGTATCACTCATAATAAATTTGTTGATATCGCATAAATGCAGTAATCAATGCATACTAATATTTACATTTTCAACATTACATCAGGTAAGGTTTACAAACAAGACAAGAAATTCTGACAGAAATGTTTAAAAAAAATAAAGGAACACTGTCAAACAAAAGGAAAATATTCCAAACTTACCCAGCATGTGTCACAGTTATTCTGGATGTGCTGAGAAGTCATTAGCAGACAACATGTTTATAATTGGTTAGACAGGATACAAGCATGTTTAAATCAATGTTTGTACACTACTGTACTATTATTGTAGGTAACAGTTAAAGTAAGCTTCAGGGTTTGCCTTGCATGGGAATGACACATTCCAAAAAATTTGTTCAGTCAGCAATGATTCCATTTTTCACATCTATACTATATAATACACTATATTTCATCATAAATTTTGATGCAGGGGAGAGGGATTTGATGTGAGTTCAATAAACAGTGCTGGCTTCTTTCTTCTACAAGCTAAAACATTAAAAATTTGTTAGTGAAAAATATTTAGTTGCTGAGACAGCACTTTTAACATGCACATGTACATATGATGTGAGATGCAAAGAGACTTAATTATTTGAAAACACATAAATGCTTAAGGTACACAGGGTTGCTAATTCGGTGAAAAATATAGTTTAACTATTTTGTAAATTTTTTAATGTTCAATAAGATATTTTAAATCATACTCTTTTGTTCCTGTAAATCTGGATTCAACTGAGTGAAGTTTTTATGATAAAGCTTCAGAAATATTGAACCAACAAAAAGCAACCAGTTCTCTTATTGTGCACTATCAAATGATCGAGACTGCAACTACAGGTAAGACTATCCCATGATGGATATGGTTAAGCACAGTATCATGCTGCCAAACTGAATCAGCTGCTGCAAATGCTTATGAAATCAATTACCATTCACTCACAACTAGTACTGTACCATGTATTTACATGTTTGGGAACTTTGTTGTTTGATACTGGTTTTGTGCAAATAAAATCAAGAGAACAGTTGCTGCACATACCAGTGAAGGTGCAGTTTGTCACAAATAACTACAAGGTAACTGAAGGTGTTTTCCTAAATATAATGACAGCATACAATAGCCATGTCTTCTTGCTAGCTTCATGAAAAAATGCCTCATAAGTTTGTGATTATTAGATAGGAGATTTAAACAAAAATGTATCAGAAAAATATGTTTTAAATTTTATGTTTTTGTATCCATCAATATAAACTGTAATATCATTTAATTATTTTGTTTTTGTAAAGAAAAAAAAAGACATTTCTGTGGATGATTAAATTCATGATTTTGCTGTTAAAGTTTGTATATTTGTAGGTATTTAGTTTTATGGATTAACCTCTACAAATTCCCCATAACACCCCCCCCCCAAAAAAAACTATGCTGACAACAAAAAGGGTCACATTAATGGTTCAAATAATACTACCACCAGCATAAGCACAAATCAAACACCTGTCAAGATCAATCACTTACATTCAACTGCAAAGACCTGATGCAACCTTAACACCAAACCAATGTGATATTAATGTACATGTGTGTTTAACTCTTCCTTACAACACTGTCCATAAAGTTGCACCATCAATTGCTGACAGCCATAATGTTAAAACAGTAGCTTAAGAATGGTAAAATTCAATTTAGTTCCCTGTCAGTTTGGATGATGTCATCATTCCTCATATGAACCAAACATATGATCAGCTGCCCTAACTTAATGCAATTAGCAAGCAGTGTCAACAACAAAGTGCAAAGATGCTAAATTGAAAAACAATGGAATCAATCCAAAGTTTGGAATCATTCATGAACCAACTTCAACCACTTTACTATAAATAAAGACTACAAAGAAGAAATAAAATTACTTTTCCACAGAAAAAGAGAAAAGGAAGATGTCACTGGTGAAGATAAGTGCACGGTGTTAGTGGACCAAAAGACCTCATCAGTCAAGCCAATTCATGTTGAATGGATAAGTGCAATTCACACAAATGTATGTGAAAGATAGGACCCAGTTATCCATGGCTTTGAAAATGCCTGACTTGTTTAATTCCACAATTTCAGGATTATATACCTCATAAACTTCTGTATGTACCAGAAGTCTTGTTGGATATGATGCTGCATCAGTTGTTTTGTTTGAAAATCAGTGATGTGTGAGCTTCAGTATTCTGCTGCCATTATTGTCTATATATATGCAGTGTTTTATTACTAATGGTGCTTCAAGCTAGTATTTTGCAGTCATGTTTTTCATTGGGATTAAGCATGCATGGATAAAATGAAATCTGCATTCAATAAGATTTTCATTGTATGATAAGAGTTTCATTTGAATGACAAATCAATTTAAAAAAGAATTAAATCTATTTTCTGTACTAGTACCATTTATATTCTGTAATACTAGTGTTTAAATACCTTATCCATTTTCTTGTTTATCTCTATGATAACATACGTCAGAACATATTGCTTTAAGACAGTGGGTGGAAATTACAGTTACAGTCACCATGTAGATATGTAGCCACTGACACATAACTGATGCAGAAACTAATATTTTATTACAGCTGCATCATCTAATAGATTTTACAGACTGATTGATCAAAGTGTTACTTAAACAGCTAAAGATCAGTCTCCAAATAAGCACCAACACGTAACAGTAAAGATCAGGAATTGGAGTTGGATAAGATTTACAATGACTAGATGAAGTTGAAATATTTCTGTGATTTATTTGGTCATTCAGATAATGAGGGTGACTTACTGGGCTTTATAACAGATGATGTTAAACAGCGACATTTATAGGATACCGTGAACCATAAAACTGGACTTTATTGTAATTGTTTATTTGTAACATGGAATTAACATTATTATGGGCTGTTGTGAATTGGACAATTCTGTGTTACTATTTTTATAAGAAAAAATTACCTATATATTGTAGTCTGGTACGTGACCTATAACAGAATTCATGCATTTATCATATAAATGGGGAGGGGGGCCTGGGTGGACAAGTGGTCTAAAGTGCTTGCCTTTACCGATCACTGCCATCTCAACTTGGTTCGCATCGATTCAAGTCTTGGGCTTGGCCAATGCATTATGTGAGAAAACTTGCAAGTAATTTCGTGTGGGTCAATGGTTCTTCCCTGGGTTTTCCCAGGTTCTTTCTCGGTTATACTGGCTGCCATGTATAGCCTAGCATTAAGCCCAAAACAACATCATATAAATGGATTTAAAATGTCAAGCATTATGGATTTCTATGGACTTTATGACATGAAGATGGACAAAGTATAAGTTATCAATTTATTAGCGAAATATTCTACTCGATAATAGAACCGTACTTTACCCTAGTTCTGTCTTTATTTTTCTATCTATCCATACAGTTTGGCTTCTTAATATTTCCAAAGTGCAACTCTGACTCACTGACAACAAGCTACCCCTTCAAAGAGATCTGACTTTCAAAATATACCCTGACTTATAGGAGGGTCAAAGAGAAATTAGCTTTCTGCAGCCCTGGAAAGAAGGTAAGGTCAATTTTAAATTGACTTATGATCAAATATATATGGTACCTCTCTCGAATTTGACTTTGTATTATGTGAAATCAAAGAAGTACCCAAATATATTAATGATGTAACATTTCATATCTAATTTTTAATATAATTCATCTGCATAACTGCAATATTACACTGATCTACATTTGTTTTCACAATGATACACAATTTTTTTAATTGACTCTGCATTTCACTTGTGTGCTTTAAGAACCTATCTATCATAGCTGCTCATTCCATTATGTTTAAACAGAAAAGTCAGTTTCTAAAACACAGAAATAATTTTTGGCAGTATCTAAACTACTGGGTAATCAAAACACATAATATATATATATGCAGTTGTATGGCACGACAGTGCACATTATTTTATAGAAATTAAAAATACATGGTCAATGCCTGATAATGATGATTTCTTTTTTCACAAACAGAAATTGCAATAATTTTAACTTCATTTTATATTTAGTTTGTTAAAGTGCAAAATAAAACCCAAGTTCCATGACAAAAGTTATTGGCTGTAGCAGAAAACCCATCACCATCAAAATAATTCAATTTCCCTGAACAAAAATCTTAAAAACAGTTTAATAAAGAAAAACGACCATTATTTTTTCAAGGTTTATTTCAAATATTTACCTGTGCAAAACAAAGGGGAACGAATGTCAAATAGTAGGCTGTAAGCATGGAGTTGAACAAAACTTGTTTCACTCTGTTATTGAAGTCCGCTCTTAATATTTCTACTTCTTCCCTCACTATATCTGGTGTCAGCACACAGTTGTGGAACAAAAACAAGTCTCTCTCACTGCCATCTTTTGATTTCTGATGAAACAATGGTGGTCTTTCCAGAACTGGAGAAGGCCAGTTCAAATTTTTTTGATATAGAGGTTTTAATGATGGGCCAAATAAAAACCCGTATGTTGCAATTCTGTAAGAATAAAAACTGAATAAAATGAACATTAATTTTGATACTGACAGGCTGATATCTTGGCGACAGACAAACCTATGGAAAAGACCTACAATAATACATCCACAAAAGTATAAATATAATTTGATATAATTTACATGCAGAGTGACTGTATTAGCCAATCTTTGGCTATAGTTTTTCATCTGTTAGTACAATATAATGTAATATTATTTTTTGACAAAAGGGAGTTTTTAGTCATCAATATCTGTAACAGTTTTACATTAAATACCAGTTAAAGAAAAGTAAATTAGGATGCGAGAGTTTTGTCTTTGAAAGACTGATTTACAGTTTTACCATGTGTCATTAAACAATAAATCATTTAAATCATCCGTGAGATTGCTCTGGTGGCCTAAGTAGTTAAAGCATCCACCTTCGATGCAGGAGAATGCAGGTTCAAACCCCAGCCAAGACATACCACAGACTTTAAAAAAATGGTATTGGCAGTTGCCTCGCTTGGCACTCAGAATTAAGAGGTTAGTGTTAGGATTGGTTGGCCTGGTGTCAGGATAATTTGACTGGGTGGGACATGATGCTACATGGCTGCGGCATGATGACCCAGTGCTAGACATCACTATAAACTGCCAGACTGCAGACATTGTAGCAATATGACTGAAAAATTGTTAAAGCTATGTTAGAAATCCAAATCACACACATAAATCATCTGTGAGCAGGTGATACACAACCTAGCAAATTCTCAGAGCAACATAACCAAGAAGTGTTGAGTTACTACATTTATTGATGAGGCTTAACATTTGGAATATAGGAGTGATTTAAGGAAAATAAAAAAGACAAACTAAAATGTGCAACTGTCACACAATTGGTTGATTTTCTTGGTGTGTTTTTTAAATATCTGCTTCAATCTCCATCAATCATGCATTCCAGAACAGACCCAGCCATTTAATAAAAACACATTGATGCAAATTTAATTACTGAATTCATTATGATGAATTAAAAAAGATCCTCAATTAACTGATACAACTGACTTACGGACAGCACAGGAACAGGCAGTGTAGGATGGCATGGTTTGTTAATACATGGTATCCTGTGTAGAAAAGAGCAGAAATGACTGTCACCATCAGCAAAAGTTTGGATATCTGGACCAGCCAGTAAATACATCCTGTAGTCTGTCTGGACCCATATACCTAAAACATTTGATCTTCATATTTACTTAAAATAATTAAAACATACACAATGTACATTAAATTTGTCAAATTCATTATTTATTATTTTTTCTTAAAATCATGGAATGAACTGCTGATGACTGTTTTGCATTCCCTTGCTTTGTAAATGGATTCTATTGTAACCACATTTCATACATTTCAAAAAGTGTGACGACTGGGAGAGATGGCATTTGCAACCTATCAAATTCTTTCAACTTGTGTTATAAAGGGCTTAAAAGACAAAATAAGAAAATCTAAAAGTTTTGACTTAAAAATTAACTAAACATTTCTGACCTGCCATATACACGTGTTCAATGTTCCACTCACACCTATTTTTTAGTAAAATCAACACACCTGCATTATTTACAAAAATGATTGCTTTACATAGATGGCTTTGGAATAACATGAAATTAGATCTTTTGTAAATCATTCATATTTTATTTTAAAAGCAGGCTTATTATACAATAAGAGTTCATATATAGTTAGATATCTTGAAGATGGACAATTCAATGAAATCTTGAAGATAATCTTACAATACATCTAATAGACCGATTAATACATACAGTCATTTCCCCTTGATAAGACCATTGAACAAGTTTGATAAATTTATCAGAAAGTAGGGGCTCGGATTATGATTAGACATAAAAATCCTAAGTAAATATTACCCCCAAATTTCTGAATAGGGGATGGGTGGGTGCTATTATTAGTATAGTATTTAACAGGATGGTTATATAAATTTTCAGAATTTAAAGACAATTTGGTATGAGTTCTCTTTTTGTACTAGTCAAATGAAAGCAATTGAAAAATGTCCCATCTGGGGGGGCCTAAACATGCAAACATTAAAATTATTCCATGAGTTTCATACAATTTACTTAAAATCATGAGCAAGGTATTATTAAAAGACAAATTATATTTAGTTGCCTTAGACATTATGATTGAAAGGAATGAACTATGTTTATGACATTATGCTAAAATCTTGTATGATTATCTAATATTATGACTCAACAAAGATGACAGACTTATGCAGAACAAGCCGAGTGAGGAACAGCAACGTAAAAACCTGAAATATTCTGATATCATAATACTAACTTGAGTGAAAATTATAAGTTTACCATTCTTGTGTGAAGTCAGTCTATTTCCACTGAAAAAAGAATGAACTTGTGGCATGTGGATATCACATTTCAGGGTTCAAACTAGCAGGTGAAAAGGCAATTAGAATCACCTTTATTTGTGTGTGAAGTTGTCATCTTAATGCATGAGCAATTTCCACACCCAGTTGAAAATAGCTTGCAGTTGTACCCTCTTACTACCTGCCATAGTTTAATATTGATTTGAGATCCCGGGTTCATCAAGTACCTTATCTAGATTTTAGCAATGAGGGAGCATTCCCTAGGATTCTATTATGTTGTACATTCACAGCTGTGACTTTTGTGGCACATAAAAACAACTATATCAGTCATCTGTCCACTTTGACGCTGTTTTAATGCATGT
>JAECUM010012179.1:22500-85058 GCA_016617855.1 Megalonaias nervosa
CCCTCATAGGACATAAAAGCCTATCTGTGTTATCCGCAGCACAGATTTGACTGAGACTGGGGATTTCAATTGGTTGTGGAGCTATGGAAGGTAACTGATTTTTGGCTAAAAATCCTAGTTGACAAAAGGAGGGGGTGTGTGTGTGTGTGATTTGGATTGTTAATGTAGCTTTAACAATGTTTCAGTCATACTGCTATGATGTCTACAGTGTGGCAGTTTTATAGTGATGTCTAGCACTAGGGCATCATTCCGCAGACATGTAGCATGATGTCCCACCCAGTCAAATTATCCTGACACCAGGCTGACCAGTCCTAACACTAACCTCTTAATACCAAGTCCTTGGTATGACTTGGCCAGGGTTCGAACCCGCAACCTCCTGCATCCCAAGGTGGACGCTCTAACCACTAGGCCACCAGAGTGGTCGACAAAGGTGGGAAACTGAATCATAATTCCCATTAAACCAGAGACAGCCAATGTCAATAAGATAAGGCATGAATCTCACTTCTTTGTCGCACTGAGGCGAGGGCAAGTAGAAACAGTCTTGAGACTGAGGTCCTGAAAAGAAGCCTCACTCAATGGCTCATAGGGGGTTTTGGTTAATGACCTTAAAACACAAGATTCCATCTAGGCATAAGAGAGCGCAAGACAGGTCTCTGCAGCTCAAAATACTTAATAAGATCGGAGAGGTGCAAATCCAAACTAATGACCATGCCTTGAGAAAATTTAAGTGTGTTAGAAATGACTAGCCCTTGACAGTGGATACAGAGCATGTTTTGTTCTAAGAGAGAAACAAAAGGAAATCAGCCACAGAGGTTACAGAGGGTCAACTAGGATCAACACATTGCCTACTGCACCAATCACAGAAGATTCTCACCTGGCATCATAGGCCTTGGATGTAGAAACTCTCCTGGCTTGAATGATGCAACTGGCAACTTGGCCCGAAAAGTTTTTCTGGCGGAGAGATTGCTTGAGATGAGCCAAGTTTGAAGGTGCAGAATTTGTGGGTTGCTGTGGAGGAGCAATCCTCAGTGTTGCGATAGAAGTTCCCTCCTGGCTCGAGCGATCAACAGGTCTAGAAGATCGCTGAACTACAAGCGCCGAGACCACAGAGGGGCTATGAGAATGATCCGAGCAGTGTAAGTTCTGACTTTTTGCAGCATTTGAGGAATCAGTCGGAAGGGTGGGAAGGCATAAGCAAACAGAAAATCCCAATGGAGACTGAATGCATCCACTGCCCAAGCTCCTTGATCCGGGACAGGAGAAACATTAAATGGGAGTCTGTTGTTGAGCCTGATTGCAAATAAATCCACTAAGGGCCTTCCCCACAGCAAGAACAGGGACTCTAACAGAGCAGTGAACTGTCCATTCTGTGAGGATGTTTCTGCCAGTTCTGGATAGACTGTCTGCCAAAACATTCTTTTCCTCTGGAATATGCCGAACTCCAAGTGAGGTGGCCCAGTGCATGAGGTTCCAGACTTCCACACAAAGAAAAAGGGCATGTGTGTGCCTCCTTGACGTCGGAGATAAGCTATGACAGATGTGGTGTTGGAGGAGACCATGACACATCGACCCCTTACTCTCTCTATGCACCCTTGCAATGCTAGGTATACAACCTTCAGTTCTAGGTTGTTTATGTAGAGGGACGATTCGGACGGGGTCCAATGTCGCTGTAGAATTATACCCTCTATTTCTAACTGAGCATCCCAAAAGAATCTGATGAATTGGCGAACAGGTAGGATTGGAGTTTGGGTGCATGCATGGTGACTACAAACATGAATCTGTCCCGATTCCTCCACCACTGTAAATGATAATGAAATGCTGGTCCTAGAAAGATCACTTTTGATAGAGAATCTTTGTGAGGTTTCCAACTTGCGAGGAGGAGGAATTGTAGAGGTTGCATATGGAGATGTCCTATCAGAACCAAGTCAGCAGCAGCGTTCAAGGTTCCCAGAAGGGACAGGTACAGTCGAGCAGACAAAGAAGTTACTGCTCGTAGCATCTCTAACAGGGCTAGGATTTGATCTAGCTGATCCAGTGGAACTCTAAGTTCTGGTTTGTGAGGATATTCATCCCCAGTCTTGCAATGGAGTTTAGTTCCGATTTCTCAAGGTTGGGCAAAAAGCCAATCTGAGTTACCACGGACCAGCCAGATGTCAAAATACTGGAGAACTGGTATTCCCAGTAACTGGAGGTATCCTGCCACTATTCCCATTACTCTGGTAAAAACTCTGAGTGTGGAAGAAATTGCAAATGGTAGAATCTGGAATTCAAAAACTTCCCACTTGGCAAAACTAGAGATATCTGCGGTGAGGAAGTATATGGGGATGTGTAGATAGGCATTCTGAAGGTTGATGGAGACTGCCCAATCAGTAGATAGGCATCCTGAAGGCCGATGGAGACAGCCTAATCAGACAGTCAAAGCACATTCCAGATTGAGGAGGTGGTCTCCATCCTGAAAGGTTCTTCCAGATGAAACTGGTTTAAAGGAGATAGGTTGATTACAATGCAAAACATTCTACTTTTCTTGGTGACTTGGAAGATACAGGAATAGAAGGTGGGTGATGACCCTCTCGACTGCCCCTTTTTGTTAAAGGATGTGCACTTCCTCAGTTTCACCAGACTGGATTGGTGAATAAAGATGGGGGTCCTGGATAGAGGAGGTAGTTCCCAAAAAAGTAGTCTGTACCCCTCGTTTGCTACAGAAAGGACCCAACCATTGTCCATGATAGTTGACCAGGCCTTGGAAAAAAAGCCTAGGCAAGCACCTATGGGAATGCGTGGGATGTGTGGCAGGAGAGGGTTCAAGTCCCGAGGGCTGTCTCCCAACCCCTCCTTAAGGAAAAGAAGGAGGCTGTGGAAACTGCCTCCATCCTTTCCAGGTTTGTCGGTTTCTTGGAACCAGACTGATGAAAAGGAGGAGGCTTATTCTGAGGTTGCATATTGGACTGAGGCTGTGTCCAACTGAAGAACTTAGCAGATGGCCCTTGAGGGCGATTCACATTGACATGCTTCCTGGCTGATTGTGATGGGCCAGGAGTGGATGTCAAGGATCTATGTTGATGATACAACAAGTCCTGAGATGCTACAGAAGGAATGAGGCCTACAAACAGACTCATGGCTTCAAGCAGAGCAGCCCTAAGGATGTCTTTATTGTGATCAAGAAGTACCTTTGAAGAGACCAAAGCAACATCACAGTGGATGTGAGGAAGTTCCGCTGTCAAAGCTACAGAAACAAAGTGCATGCAGAGATGTCTTGGCAACAGCTTCAAGCATGTGTTGAAGGGCGGCTGGGTTTAAGGATGCTTCCCTCAGCATACTAAAAGAAGCAGCTGAGAAGAGATCAGGATGAGAAGCTATGCTGACAATCAGTCAGACCTTCTGTTCTATAGTTTCAATGTCTTTAACTGGAAGGCATGCCCAGGCTCCATTTGAAATACCCCCAGTGGCCGCACCGGCATCAAATTGAGGGAAGTTTTGTAGGCCACTTTGCAGAATGTCCCCAATAGCTGGCAGAAGAGACCAAGGGTCACAATGTTGAGGAGGGAACAGTCCACCCTCGACACAACATGATTAATATTTGGTCTGTCGAAAACCTCTTAGCAATTTCCTCAATCGTCGAGTGAAGAAGAAAGGGGTCTAGATGAGGTTAAGCCCCCGAGATTTTTCTAGACTGGAAAGGATCTTTATGGACAGTGCAGCGGGTTTTGAGCACAAGTCAGGGGTAAAAGGCGATAAGCTTCATTTATTGCTTTGTCAAAAGACCATACTTCCTCTTTCCACATCTAACAAAGATGAAGGAGCAGGCATCACTTGTGCTTCCTCCATGTCAAACTCATTAGAGTCTACCACAATGGAGATAGCACCGTTGAGGACACTCTGAGCTGGAGAGTGTGTAGGAATCACTAAATCCCTAGGAGGTGAAGATGGTATAGGAACATTCTGAGCTATGTCCATTACTGCAACACGGTGATTAGGGGCTAAGAGAGAGACAAGAATGTCTGTCAGTCCTGGAAGAAGTGACGCCTCTAGCCTTCCAAATGGTTTCCACCCGATGATGAGGTGATGGTGGGACATGAGCCTCAGCATTGCCTCTGTTATGAGGACAAGATCCGAAAGCTCAAGGGGGCATACATGACCAAGGCCCCCGAGGTGGAGGGCCCCACATCCCATAAGGATTCACTGGGATAATAGGAAAGGGGGAATACTGATTCAATCCCCTATCATTGTCTGAGCCCTCTGGTTGGTCTCCCAATGTTCATAATGAGGTGGTAGAGGGTGGAGAGGAGGGAACTCTGTCCAAACCTTATCCTCATACCATAAGGCCTTAGTGTGATGATCAGAGGATACAGGATTGTCAACTTATGCATCACTAAGGATGGTGTGTTGCTGATCCTTCCCAGTGGGAGGGTGCGACATACTACCTCTAACAAGGTGGTGGCGGTGCATATCCTCTTTAATGGGAGGCAGCAACACACTGAGAAGAGCAGTGCATCTCCTCCTCTATGGGAGATAGAAACACACTATAGTGTAGGCGGTGCATCAAGGGTAGGCTGCAACATGCCATAACTGGTGCATCTCCACCAAAATGGGAGGCAGCAACACACTGCTACATGGTCGCTAAATTTCCTTGATGGGATGTAGCGACATGGTGGTAGGGGTATTCCGGTCAGAGGACCCCTTATTTTCAGTAACAGATGCCACAAAATTCTGAGGAAGAAGGAGCATGAAGTTTCTTCTTTCTCTGATAAGTGTGGCTGGAGTCTGCAAGAGTCCAGCTTTCTGCTGACTGTGATCTACAAAATGTATGAGTTTTCCTTGTATATTTGGAACATTTAATAGTCTGGATGAGTGTCCCAGGAAGACTTCTTGTTGCCACACCTTCCCACAGACTGTGTTGACATTATTCCTTAATACAGTAAATAAATTAAAATATTTCTAATGTCACGTAGAACTCATCTTGTTTGTATGTACTGCATATGTTGTTGTTGCTGTTGTTGTGGGGTTTAATGCCATATTTCAGCACATGATAGGCTATACATGGTAGCCAGTATTAATGGTGGAGGAAGAACCCGGGAAAACCCCGGAAAGAACCACTGACCCACGAGAAGCTACTGGCAAGCTTTCTCACATACCCACATTGGCCGAATCCGAGACTCGAACCCATGCAGACAGAGGTGAGATGGCAGTGATCCATAAAGGAGAGTGCTTTAGATCACTCGGCCACTTATGGCCCCTGTACCACGTATGGAGTGCACCCCTGTGACCTCTATAGACGGAGTAAACAGTAGCATAAATTTACCAGTCTTTTTCCAATAACAATGTGAACAAAATTCAATGCATTGAATTAAATATCTAGATACTGTATATGACATGGTCCCTGCAGTGTCAATCTAAACTGAAGAACATGCAGTGTCTGGTGTTGTTATTCCTTGCATAAATGACTTACCTGTACCTAGATATAAAATGATTTGATAGTAAGTGTATCCGACTCCTGCAGGTGTACATGAACTAACCCCAAATCCCTGGAGGAGCTGAAACTGAAGTGAAAAGGTTACCACATAAATATTTGGGAATCAAAAATGAATGGATAACACCATCAGATAAAATTAATGCGAGGCCAGGTCACAATTGCGGTTTGAAAAACCACAGGAGTCTGATGTTTTATCAATAAAGAATGATGAAATCTCTGACAACACAAAATCACCTTGTGGGTACTATAAATTAACACAAGGAGTGCAAGCGTGACCCTAGCCTCCACTCGATTCGACTTTTGTCACGTGTCTTTTATTGCTTCAGAATCGCCAAAAAACTGAAAAGCTACCCATATCCATTCAAAATACAGTAACGCACCAATGCATAACTCTCGGACGACCATCACATGAATCTAATCCGGCGAATTAACGTTTATTTTCACCATTATGGTCAAGTGTTGAGAGACCACATGACCCATCACACGGGAATGGAATGATGTTTTAGTTTGGTTTAATACCCATTCTGAGAGCTTTTCAGTTAGTCGTTCTTAACACCTTGAGGGGACAAGGTGTTTCTAATTGTTGTTGCCAGTTTGTTTTTCATCTGTTTTCTGGAATTTAATAATTTATTCTCTAGAAAACTAAACAAGTGTACTTTTTTATAAAATGTTCTGGGAGAAAGAAATTCAGTGGAAATTTATTCTGGAATTCTATACAGAAACATAAACTGTGATTCAATTGAGGATCTGTTACCATCAGGACAGACATCATCTGACATCATCGCCTCCATACTGGAATTTCATTGAGATTCAAACCCGGATTCTATTAGAACTATTTAGTGATAGGACTTACGGTATATTATTCAATCTTAGGATTAAATTTTGGATTATATTCACAAACCGTAAGTCCTATTTCCAATTTTTACATTGTTTTCTAGGGAAATAAAATATTTTGTTAAAATTTACAAAGCTTGTTGGCTTCACTCTTTTCTCTTGTTATTTGTGTACAAGCCTAAATGTAACACTATCAAAGATCAGTAGGCCATACTGAGGGCTCCTTGAAGATATGGTCGAAGAAGGACATGCCAAATTACTGAAAATACAAATAATGGGCAAAAAGGAATGAACCAAAATTGGACAAACTGCAAATGAAAATGTATGTGAAGGAAAATAACATAAATTATTACATTTAGTGTTTAATAATGATAATGATAATTTTTTAAAAATGTAAAAAACATAATGGTGTCAATGTTAGTTGCAAAATTACAAAGTAAAAACAACTTTTCTTCTTATGCCAATGTTTACAAATTGTGTAATTAATTAACCATACCAAAAAGAATTCCGTCATATGATGATGACCATCAAGAGTTACTATGGTCAAACAGACAGCTAAAAATGAATGACTTCCCCAGATAACCCAAAGGATGACTAATCACCAAGTCATACAGCCATGCGAATGGATGCACAGAGTAATTACGGGTAATTTGTATTAATTTATTCAAAACTACAATGACACTAGACATGGTTACAGACTCCATACTGTTTGCTGATATGCAGAGTGGAGAATGGACTATAAAAGTTAATAAGATTAATGAATTACATGCTAACTTTAGAAACACATTTAATATACTGATTGTCGCACATTGCACTGAACATTTTGACGATTTTCAGAATGGAAACCCTACCATAATGCTGTACCAGCATCATTTGGTTACTGGTTTCTACTTCGGTCTTAGGTTTATCATGCCACTTTGGTCATTACACCATTATTTTAGATATATACACTGTAGCTTCAAATGAGTACTGCAAACACTAAACACTATAAGGGGAAAGAATACCTAAATTACATCATTTAAATTAAAATTAGGTGAAAATATTCACATAATTAACTATAACAGTAGCACAAACAATCTAATTTTATTTTGTTTCATGTCCAAAAACATTTGCGTACACTTCTGAATTGAACCCTGAAAACACAGAGTTGCAAAGTTGAGGCTACTCACCTTTAATAACAGTAGTCACTATTCAGCATAGTCTGGATACATTACCACTATAGTGAAAAAGTGCTTATACTCATTTGTTTATTTTAAAGGGGTAGTTTAAAAATAACTTAGAAATGTTTTGGACTTGTCAACTTTTTTGTTTCATAAACTAACAAAAAAGTTTAATTCTAGTGGGAGTTTATTAAATATGTTTACCTATTTTAAATTTGCTTAATATAAGCATATTTTTCTTGCTGCCTGGTAAATTAATGCTTTTGCCCCAAAGATTAATGTCATCAAAATTATTCATAAACTTTTGTCATATATATATATATATATATATATATATATATATATATATATATTACGGGCAAAATTATATACCAGTATATTAGGAATATTGTGGTTTGCTGTTCTGGCAATACATACCGCAATACAGTTTTCTGTACCATGATTTTTTTTCATGGTCTTGCTTTCATCCAACAAATCTCTGTATACTGCGCAATTTTTCCAATTTAATTCAAGAACCATATTTCATTTTTATCCTAGATGCACGCTCAGCATGAGAATGTGATGAACACTACCATTATTCGGTCAAAGTTCAATTTGATGGTAGCAAGTCAAGGCCAGGGGATATTTTTCCAGTTGTAAATAACATTTTCTAAACTTCACTTCGCCTAAGACATTTATGTTCTGTTTGTAATGAAATAATGGAACACTACTCAAAAGTCTGTGTTTGTAAATGTATCAATTCCTCTAAAATAATAGATTTTTTTTATCTAATGCCTGGAATGTCTGTAGAACATAGTATGCAATAGCTGCAGTTATGATTGATATTTTAGCTTCAAAGAATAAAAAGAGAGCAAAACATTTAAACAAACAGCAGCCACATTAGAAGTTTTCCGTGTGAAATAATGGTCACTCAAATCAAAGTGCTTTTAAGTCAGGTTAACTTTCTTTCTTGTCTAACAAAGCAATTAATGTCGACTCATTTTTCAAATTAGTTGACAGGCCTGTATACCTGAATTTTAATTTTCAGAAATTTATTTTTTTCAAAATTGGATTTTGAAATTATTCCCAACAAATAACCAAAAAATAGCAATGTGGGAATTTTAAAACACAGATAGACTAGAAATGGCAGCGAGATTTTTATCTGCTGACAATTTGACTGCTTTCAGGTGTTTGTAGACTTCTTTCATTTTTATGTTAATTTTATATTTTCATTTGACTACCGGCTACCATTTGAAGTATTACAAGGTAACATCACTTAGAGAGTAAGTGTTACAGGATTATTTTTTCGTTTTCTTTTAGTGTTACTGTATTGCAATATGGATTTGGTGTATCACAATATGGTTTGGGGCATATTTTTGAACCCCTAATATATATATATATATATATATATATATATATATATATATATATATATACACACATACATAATATGCACATACATACATACATGCAGAGTGAATGGAATGCTAATGGAAAGTAACACATCTACACAATTATATAATCTGTTTGAGAGCAGCAGATAACAATTTCTTTTTATAGTGTTTTGTACTCCAATAATAAATCATCATCCTCCCATCCAATAATGGCACTTCCCATTAAAATGAATACAGGTGTGGGGGCTGATTTATCAGACTAGTGTCTTGATGCCCATCAGCTTTTCAGTAGTTGGCAACCCCTGACCAGAAACATATCTACATTTTATATTTATCTGTGTTTGTATCATTACGGTTCATGTTATCATCTGATACTACTATTATTGTGTCTAAAATGTCAGGTAAATATAAACTTTCCATGTGGAATTGTTACACATTAACCTACAAGCCAATACAATATGCAACAACAACTATGGTCGGTTTGATTCTTTATACTTGTTATATTCCTTTAGTTAATGTTAGCTGATAGAAACAACTGTCACATACTCTAGTTGTTTGGAATGTGATTACCTAATTAGATAATGAGTAGCTAACACATGTAGATTGCTGTTAACTTCTTCCTTAAATAAAAACCCAACACTCAGCCATGGAATTATATGAAGATAACCTGGTCACCTTGTTTATGGTAACCAGAGGAATAATTTAAGATTTAAATATCTGTTGTTGTTGTTGTGATATGGTTTAACACCATTTTTCAACACAAGATAGGCTATACATGGCGGCCAATATTAATGGCGGAGAAAGAACCTGGGAAAACCCCAGAAAGAACCACCGACCCATGAGAAGCTACTGGCAAGCTTTCTCACATACCCACATTGTTAAATATCTGTCACCAGAACTAAATATAAAATTAAAATACAGCTGTAACATGCTAATTTTTAAAAAAAATATTTGTTCAGTGGCTCAACTAGGTGTTTACATTGTGAAAATAGTGGCAATCATTATTTTATGGTTGCCCCAGGGCACTGGACAATGGATTTTTCTACCCCTGATCTGAGTATCTAACTGTATAATCAATGCATTCCTTAAAAAAGTTTTTTTTTCTGTCTGTATGACCCTCTGTCTCTTTTGTGTAAGTGTGTAGAATCAAAGGGATTTTAGTTTTTATGATATATGACCATAAAATTGTGCTGATAACTAACAAATATTTAAGTAAATCTTCTAACTTTTCTAAATTTGACAACATTCACCCAAGTACATCAGGAATTAGCAAACGTAGGGAGTGTTTTTAGATAGAGAAGATTTAGCAGAAGATAAAAGAATTAGAAAAAATAAAAAACAATGTATATTTATGGTACAAATTATATTTTGTGGTAATTAATTTTTTGCACTAATTCAATCAATTAAAAATTTCAATATATTTCAGTCAATTCTTTAACCCAATTTGTTTTTAACTATGTGGGTAATCTGCACATTCTTCAATTACCTGTATTCCGGATTTCCCATCACTGAACTTAGCAACGATATCCACAACTACAGTTCCATCAATATACTCAAAATCGCGAAAACTGGACTAGTTCCCGTTTTAAGGAAGACGTATACTAACGTCAGAATAAAACGACCTTTTCAGTGGAATGTGAACTTCGTAGCCCAGAAACGAGATCTTATTGTTTTATTCAGAAACTAATAAATATACATATTTAAAAAATCTTAAAAGCTACGAGAACATTCGGAATATTAATAGTAAAAACATTAAGTACTGCGAGTTAGACGAGCCGGGCTACTACCAGCTGTTTTAATTCACTGCAATGTTTAGTTTTTGCCTATAGTAAAATGAAGTCATATGGTCATGGTGTAATAACTTAATTGGTATGATGAACCAAATTTTACGTTTAAATTGTATTTGACACTATTGCAATCAATCCGGATTTTCAATCACTCGTTTTTCTTCATGCATTTTAGCTCTATTATTTACCCATTTCCCATTCCCTTATGAGAGTTAGACGAATACGATGATGTCTGCAGTCTTGACAAAATTCTTCGACCTGCAGGCATTTTTACTAAAATTTAGATCCATGAACAGAGATTTTATCCTCAAGTTTCTTGCGGAAATCGATAGACTGAGTAGTTTAAACTTATCCACAAATTTTAATGTTAGAAATGTGTACATAACCAGTCTGCAGAGTGAAACGTATTAAAAAAAAATCTCCACGTTCTTATTCGTGGCGCTCGTGAAGCATATTATCCGGCAGAAATGTTCCAGGATGGGATGAAAAGTGATACTGATGATATTTTCCATGATGTTGTTATGTCAGAGGAAAGGTAAATGAAAATGAGTTGAACTAAAACAAAAGAAAGTGCCACGTTATCGCTGTACGGTGTAAAAAGAGCTTTTGTCCTAAATAATTTTATCCGAACGCATAAGTGGGCAGGGGCCAGTTTTTATGTACAGATTTAATGCCGCATTCAGCGACCTAGTATAAAAAATCATAAAAAATCAAATACACAAGTGAGGTCAAAAAGGTCTATATTTTTGGATACCTATATTAAAACAAAGCATAAGAATATTATCCACTTGACTAGAGAAGTCAGTGGCAGTTCATAGCAGAAGTTTGTGCACCCCAACCCCAAATTTATACCTGCAATTTTCATGTCCGAAGGTCATTTTTGACACCATGTGATGCTCACAGTGCAAACACAAGCCCTTTTCCAAGATGACAGTTCTGCAAAACAGTGTGTACTAAACAGGCTGATGCAATTGAAAATAGTTGTCATCCAAGCCGTTTTTGAGATATTCTACTTGCCCCAAACCCATGTGTTTACTGCTATGCGAAGCTAGCTCTTCTTCCTAGCCGACTATTGGTATTTCACTATCAACATACTGCAGAGTAAATATGGAAGGTGTACATGCCTGACATCAATTTCAAGAACAACACAAGCCCGAAACACCTAGTTCACAAATATATCCATATCTTTAATTAGTAAACAATAATAGCTGAAAAAGTCACACCATAGCCTTAAGTTAAGAAATTTGCCAGAGGCCAGTTTATGAAACTGGACCCTGTCACCTAAGGGGGCAGGGGCCAGTTTTTATGTACAAATTCAATGCCACAATCAGAGACCTAGTATAAAAAAAATCATAAAAAATCAAATACACAAGTGAGGTCAAAAAGGTCCATATTTTTGGATACCTATATTAATGCATAAGAATATTATCCACTTGACCAGAGAAGTCAATGGCAGTTCATAGCAAAAGTTTATGCACCCCAACCCCAAATTTATACCTGCAATTTTCATGTCCAAAGGTCATTTTTGACACCATGTGATACAGTGCAAACACAAGCCCTTTTCCTAGATGACAGTTCTGCAAAACAGTGTGTACTATTTAACAGGCTGATGCAATTGAAAATAGTTGTCATCCAAGCTGTTTTTGAGATATTCTACTTGCCCCAAACCCATGTGTTTACTGCTATGGGAGGCTAGCTCTTCTTCCTAGCCGACTATTGATATTTCACTATCAACATACTGCAGAGTAACTATGGAAGGTGTACATGCCTGACATCTGTTTCAAGAACAACGTAAGCCCAAAACACCTAGTTCACAAATATATCCATATCTTTAATTAGTAAACAATAATAGCTGAAAAAGTCACACCATAGCCTTAAGTTGAGAAATTTGCCAGAGGCCAATTTACGAAACTGTACCCTGCCACCTAATCAATGATAAATGAAATAGCAATATGAGAGTTACTACATTGGGTGATTTTAAGGTGATATCTCAGTTAGTGTAGGTGAAAACTTGGCCCATTTTCTCACAGAGGGATAGAGCCAGCTGCCAGACCGGTTACGCCATGATCATTACTTTTAATGGTGAAGTTTCGTTTTTACTGAGCACAGTTATATTAAAAGTCACATGGGTCATGTAAGCGTATTTACTGATATAAATTTAAAACTTAATTTTAGTTTGAAAATTTAATCGTAATATAGCTCTAAGAAAGTTTATTCAATGTGATTTATTAGTGATTTGTACAATAATTGTCATAACAAAATTTCCAGACAAAAATTATCAATCACTCTGGAATTTTTTACAATGGCAGTTGGGCATTAGACTGGGTCAAGAAAGTTGATATTGGATGGAACTATTATTAGTGCAGGAGGAATAGATGTACAGTCACGTAAACAAGAATTCATGTGCATTTTCATTTATCTCCTATATGGAGGTTCAACTGTGAAAGGGATAGAGGGGTAACATACCTTTGTTGTATGTATATTTTATTTTTAACTTGTACACATGACATTTTTTCAAAATTATAATTTAGCATAATGTAAAATTTACCAAAAATAAATCTGAATTGACAGCTGGATTGCAACTTCCTTTTACATTATGAAGGAAGATATTTGTGTGGGAAAAATAGGTATTATGTACGAATTAAAGTATAACACGACATACCATATATAAGATATATACAAAATTACATAATTACCTCCAATTTATTGGACTTGTGTGCCTGTTGTTTTTTTTCTTGAATCATCTGCAAGTCCAGCAACCCAAGAATCTAGATTTGCAGGAGCATGCTTTCCAGCAATTATTATGAGGATAGACCTAAAAATCTTGTGACACAAAAACTTTTTGAACTGCAGGATCTGGACATAAGTCCAACAGCAACATGGCAAGTTTCAGAGAATCGTAGAAGGATTAAGAAAGATAAACAAAATAATTTTGATTGGATTTGCCATGCTGAAAGAAATAAAAACTAGAAGACTTCCAAGCACTCATGTTCAGACACACAAAGGTGCAAGAATAAACACCATTTGCTACAATATTAGTGAAATAAATCTGTTTCAATATTTAAGCATCATAGTACATGTTGGAGGTAATGATTATAGTGTATGACACTTTCTATAAGAAACTGAACATGACTACAACAGGCTTATATATGATATATGTCACAGAACTGATTTTGCTACGAACATAATCGTGTCAGAAATACCGCCAAGGTCAGATGTGGATGTTAGACCACTGAATGATACTTGTGAATATCAGTTTAATTTTTACTACTGCTTATTACTATTCTCAAAATGGTGAGTTGATCAAACTGTTGTAGTTTTATTACTAACATTGATTATTATAATAATCTGTATATTGTACATAAGTACATCTACTTTATAGAGAATTCCTCAAGATGGAATTGTTTTATACTAATTGAGTTACCTTCAATAAATAATGCATCATTATTATTAATATTATTACTTGGTATAGAATTTTGTTATATTATAACAAAATTTTGGCCTGATGTTTTTAAATTGAATGATGTAGTACAAGAGCCTTGACATATTAGGGTTTTTAAAATGTGTACGACTGCGTGAATAAGAATTCCCACTAATTGCAGGAGCCAGCTAGAGGGTTACCAGGAGGGACTCATGTTTGGGAAAAAGACAGGTCTTCAGGAAGGTTATTGTCTTGGCTGGGAAAAAGGAGCAGCTATAAATTCAGAGGTTAATTTGCTTTTGCCTTTTTTTCTCTATTTTATGCAGTATCCCATGTGTGTGTGTGTGTGTGTGTGTGTGTGTGTGTGTGTGTGTGTGTGTGTGTGTGTGTGTGTGCGTGCGTGCGTGCGTGCGTGCGTGCGTGCGTGCGCGCATCCCTGATGCAGAGTGGGTTCCATTAACATTGACTGTACTATAGTGAAGGCATGACGTATGTACGTGTGTGTATGCACCCTTGCACACAGTGGGGTCCAGTAACATAGTGAGGGCATGAAAAATGAAAAAGAGGGTGCTATCCTAGCTAGATGTTTGATATGATCTGACCTATGGATGGGGGGTAGCAGCACTGTTTAATGGCTGAATATTTGTTTTATAATTATAATTGCATTCGGAAAAATTTTCAATAAACAGCTTTTTCTAATGAAATTGTTTGCTTTTTTGGTATAAATTACCGTTATTTTTAGACCGCTCCAGTGGCCTAGTGGTTAGAGCAGCCCCCTCAGATGCAGGAAGTCACTGGTTTGAATCCCGGCTGAGTTTTACCAAAGACTTATAAAAATGGTACAAACAGTTGCCTCACTAGGCGCTCAGCATTAAGAGGTTAGTGCCTGGACTGGTCTGCCTGGTATCAGGATAATGTGACTGGGTGGGACATGATGCTATATGTCTGCAGCACGATGCCCCAGTCCTAGACATAACTATAAACTGCCACACCGCAGACATTTTAGCGATATGACTGAAAACATTTTAAACTTATGTTAAAAATCCAACACACACATCATTGTTTTCAAGATAATCATTCACTGAAAGATCATGAAAAGCTTTAACTCCAGGTGATTTAAACATATCACATGACTGTCATTGTGTACCAGCAAAACATTGTGTACTATGTGCTTTTTGCACAAGATTTTTGTTAAAAAGGTAGAGACGTTTGTTCAGTGAAATAATCATCAGTGTTGAAACTCAATTTGTTAAAATTATTTCATTAGTGAAATATTAATGCTGTGATTTCATTGCCAGTAATAGTGAAACTTCTGCTCATCCTTGATCAGAACTCTTGAGTGCCAGTTCAGGATATTAAGTTCATTACAACAGGGATCATACTGGGCTTTGCCAGTGTCGCAGATTGCATTGTTTTTCCTTATTGGCAACAAAATATACCATCTGGCAATTTTTTGGGGCGACAAAATTGTTTGGCTGTTTAAACTTGTATATACAGTCTTGGGTTTGGAGTGAAGAAATTTAAAGGCACCATGATAAGAAGCCACAGACTTGGATATAAAATGCACCGGAATCTATCTATTGTTACATGAACAAATCCTTTGTTCATATTGACAAATAGAGATGTCAAAATATTTGGAAATATCTACCGGGTACACGTGAATCATAACAATCGGTTACCCGGGTACCCAATCAAATGGAAATTGTATTCAATGTGAACCTGAACTGCCTTGTTGTAGGTTCAGACATGTCAACCCCCAAGAGAGGTATAAGTGTAATTTATTACTAATATAAGTGGCAAAAAGCATAATCTGAGCATAAAAAGAGCAATCTATATATTACACAAAACTGTATGTTAAACATATTTATTTATTTAATGTACATTTATTTTTGCTACTTACCTGGATCTGCAGTTAAAATTTTTGTCACAAATTGGCTAAATCCATATGGATTAGTAGTTAATACAAGAGTAAAGACATAAATGAAATGGATAAATTATTTATGCATAACAGTCTACATATCTATATTAACTTGTGCGAATAGTCATAAAGTCCACAAATGATGATTATAGTAGTATCCTTGACCTGCCATGGTTCGTCCTATAACGACGGTCTGGTGCAACATGTTTGTAAGTTGAACAAAATCCGTCTCCTCTAACATTTTTCAGTCACATAACATCCAACAGTCACATCGATACAGCCCATTTTTTATGATATCTGGCGACATTTATTTTCAATTTAGACTGGTCTGCTAGGTATATAGTATCAAAATATAATGAATCTGTCAATAGTGGTTTCACATTCAAGAATACTGTCTGTTTTCTTGGAACTCTTTCAAGTAAAATTAATGCAAACATTTCTATATTTACACACATGGTCAATTTTGATTAGATTTTTTTCAGTCTTATTAAATAACAAAGTTTTCCCCATATTGAATTTATTTCAGTGAAAAATTTCATTCTGTATAGTCCATTTCATTAATTTTTTCCTAACATGGTAAAAGAAGTGCATGTTACGGTAACCAAGTTTTTGTGTTGCGTTTGCTGTTACAGATATATCTGCTTTGGGTGGCCCGGTAACAAAAAGAGTCCAGTAAGCAAACATGTGAACAGCAGCCCTGACTTGAACAGCTAATACTCACTCCAGGGTCACAAAATTACATTTGTTAAACCGGACATTTATATTGTGCTTTCATTTATTTGAATTGTAGTATGTATTTAAATTTTATTTTGTCGAATATTTCTTAATCAGTGCTTACTGTCGCTGGCGATGAAAGGTATTGACTTAGTTAATGCCATCAGGATCGCAAAACAAGCGCATTTAAGTTGTGAGAAAAATGGCGCATGAACCATGGACAGGCACAAAGTTAGGATGGTCTAGCTTTAAATATCAGCATTGATTCTTAAATAGGTCGCGTGAGAAAGGAGAGAAGTGTCCTCCCTTGTATTATTATACACTACATGTATGACAAGTAAATTGTAAGCAGCCATACAAGCCCTGTGATGATGAATAAATGCACACATGACATGAGCCTCAAACTGTAATCGTTATTTTATGTCTCAGTCTGAATTTGGAATACTTTTATTTTAACAGGTACCCGTTTGCTCATTTATTACCCGGGTTATTATTAACAGGCAGGTACCTGTTGTCACATATATATTCAGCCATGTGCTACTGGCGATAATAAATGTCTTAGTGAATTGTTTAGTGACATGTTTGCTGACAGTGTGATATAGATCAAACAAGGACGTGTGTGTGTGTGTGTGTGTGTGTGTGTGTGTGTGTGTGTGTGTGTGTGTGTGTGTGTGTGTGTGTGTGTGTGTGTGTGTGTGTGTGTGTTTTTCTAACAGGATGGGAATGATTTTCTGTCGTGATCTGTACCCGAATTCATGGATTTTTCATATACGTGATGTACAGTACCTGGATTCTACTACACAATTGTAAGCTGTCAATACACAGATGTATTTCAGACAGTTTCCAATTAATCAAAATTTACATTGTTTATTTTCTCTCAGTATAAATCCTACTCACTGACAACAGGTCACCTCTTACAAATTTCAGTTGTATGCAAAATTTGAATTTTTTAGAAACCCCCCACATATCTCGATGTCTGCTTAAGTGGACAATAGTACCTTGGTCCCGAGGATATTGAGATAAGGGGTAGTACTTTATTATAAAAATGGTGACTTTTTAAAAAAGAAAAATTGGCGATGAAATATTGAAGTTGGCAATTTTTTGGCGACAGCTTATTTAAAGCCAGCACCATCCCTGCTGCAAACTTCAGAAATTGCTTCTCCATAATGAATCATGATTTATATCAAAGAAAGCTTTCAGTTCAGTAGATACTCATTTCACTTGGTTGCATTGCTATCTTTGATCACCTTTGTGAATTACTAGGATAATTTAAGGTAGTTTAATTGTTACTTACACAATAATGTTTATAACAGTGTTCAAAAGGTCAGTTGAAAAGGGTTGACCTGACTCACAACTGTGACCACTAGCTCTTTACACAAGTATGATTTGCATGCTTTTAACCTTTTTTATATCATAGAAAAGACAGATTTAATGTGATAATGCAAAGCAGGTATGCATTTAACTGAGTGGAATAATACAACAAATTCATCCACTAAGTGGAGATTAAAACAAGTCAGCAGTTAATTAGGTTCTCATAGAAGCACCTGAGGACGGTAGATTGACATTTTTCATGTTTGAATACAAGAGGGTGTAGCACATTTATGATGATGCACTGAAAACTGAATTAAAATATGTGACTGAAACACAAATTTCACTTTACAAAACCTATTTCACTGCAATTTCTTAAAGTGTTGCCACCAGTTGGCATATATGACAATTTCACTGATCGAACTTTTATCAGAGACAGCTATTTACAGTTTACTGAGAATGTTTTTGGTAAAGAAAATGTAACATATAGGTCTTATTATCGTGAGTTGAGAATTTCATGATGCTTATTCAAATTTCCAAACACTAACCACTGGTTTTGATGCTAAAACAAACAATATATTGTGGTTTTGTTAACCAATTTTGTTTGTGATTTTCATCATGTTCAACAAATAAGGGTAAATTCTTTTGGCATTTTCTATTATAAAAGGGAAATTAAAAGCCTGCTCCAACATTATAAGTATGTGGGTTCTTGAGTTATTGGGGAAGTGGTATATATATTTGTATATATATATATAGAGAGAGAGAGAGAGAAAGAGAGAGAGGGAGGGGAGAGAGAGAGACAGAGGTGGAGGTAGGGAGGGAGAGAGAGAGATACATATATACACAAGACATTGGAAAGTGCTATCTCTGAATACTCCTTGAGGATGCCCGATTTTATATATATATATATATATATATATATATATATAGAAGGAATATTTTCATACAGGTTAGTTATTTTTCATTTGCTCCATACCAAGACTCAAAGCCAGATCCATGGGATAAAGACTGATGGGATTGGTTCTGGTTTAATTCTGATTGTTTCACAGGTGAATTATATAGTACTTTGAAAGGTAACCATAGAGTGCCTGGAAACATGTCTGTCAGACAGTTTGGTTATAAATGGTTTTGTGCAATAGATAATTTTTTGGTCTATAAATTATCTGGATTTGATTTTTATAAACAGTTATAACCTTAGCACTGTTCAGTTGTAAAGGGAAGATTCCCTTATTAATGAGTGGTTAGAATGTCTGCTTCAGATGCATGAGGTCGCGGGTTTGAATCCTGGCCGAGTCATACCAAAGACTTATAAAAATGGTACTAACAGCTGCCTTGCTAGACACTCAGCATTAAGAGGTTAGTGCTAGGACTGGTCAGCCTGGTCTCATAATAATGTGACTGGGTGGCACATGATGCTATATGTCTGAGGCATGATGCCCCAGTGCTAGACATCACTATAAACTGCCACACTGCAGACATCGTAGCGATATGACTGAAAATTTTTTAAAGCTACCTACATTAAAAATCCAAATCAAACACACACACATGCTTTGATTAATCATGTAGGTAAGAGATGGAGCAATAATATCAAATTTCTATTCAAGGTGAATGGACCTATTCTGATTGGCTCCGTTGAATCCATAGAATTTAACTTTTTTCACTTCACTTGTTACATCTACACATGACATAAATGGAACAGTGAATTCTACATTTTCAGGGATTTTAAGACCTAACACAATTTTGAAACTTTGTATTTTTTTTATAAGTATTTGATATATTGGAAGTTATATGTTTCAGTAATGACATGCTCATTGAATTGGTTAGTAATATTATCATCATTTATTGTCCCATGAATTGGGATCTTACATTTTCCGTTTGGAGTAAAATCCTTCAAAATTTTCCAAATTTGTTTTGGACTTTCTGCATTTTCAGTGGATGTTTTATAAAAATTTATTTTAGCGTACTGAATCTTCGCAGTACAACTGTTACGACAGAGTGATGTCAGTCATTGACTTGTGTGGTGAAAATATGGGCTGGATTGAGAGATAATGAGAGAGACATACTTAAGCTATGTTTTAAGACTTTTCTCTTTAAGTAGCCAATGAATATTTAATTGCAAATGTATTTTTGGCTTGATCACAAATCTATTGCAGCTTACAGATTAATGATGTTTGGCTTAAAGTCTGTCCATCTGTCTGGCACAATAGCCATCAGTGAAGACTAGGTCATTGTGTCTTCTGTTTCATGGTTTTGTGATTTGTGCTTTCCTTTGCATTCAAGTCATTTTATCTGATACTGGCATTTGTAGAGTAGTATAAGTTTGTATGCAAATATTTCATGAGCAGTATTATATCCGTAAGTCAAAACTATCTCACTTTGACCTATATTTAACATGCCAGTGACTAGCATCAGCCTGCCAGTGATTTTTGTTAACCTTTAAATTAGTTCAGTTTCTCAACCACTTTTCCTTGCAGAATCATATAAGCTGATGTGTGATGGTATTTTAAGGAATATTATGCTCTTCGATCAGAACTAATTTAGTGTGACCTATATTTCATGCTCCAGTGACCTTTAACCTTTGCATTTAGTTAATTTTATTGGGCACTGGTCTGTTGAATGCTGGGATAAGATGCCTCATAATGAGCACTAAATCATTTAGACATAAAGCTTTGCAATCCAGCCATCCCTGCATTTCTGATTTTCTTGTCTGATATAAAAATATTTGCTGTTATTTGTACTTACAGCCCGAATGTCACCATTTATTTTTGTAAATTTCACCATTTTTCCAATCTAACTAAAGTTTGGAAGGAAGGAAATGATTTGTTAAAAAAGCTATCTGACATGAACCTTTCTTTGAAATAATCAAAAAGTTATGTTTAAATGTCTTTCAGATATTCAGTTTAGAATTAAAGAGGTGCCACACCTTAATTCAGTCAACAAAGTTGCTTGTAATTCCCTTCTTTTTTGGGAGTGCTCCAAAAGTAGTGATGTGATTCATTTGACAGATTCCAGTAGTGACTAAAAACAACAACACTCTCATGTGGAACACAGTTTGATTCAAGAGGGAATGAATAGGAGCAAGCCCGCTTTTTTAAGCTGATCTGAGAAGAAAAAGAATGCATTAGATACAAATTAGACTTGGGATGAATATTGGTGGTCAGATGGGGTGCTGGAACACTTAGAAGGGTTTAACTTGGGTTAAAGACAATCTGACATAGTGTAGTATTGGCATCTAATGTTTACAATGTTGATGTCGTCAAATCTTGTGTTCCAGCTTTTGACTGAAATCGGTTAACCTACAGATGGCAGTGATCAACATCAGATTAATCCAACACATGAAAAATGGCAGGGTTTCTCAGTTCAAGGGAGAAATTACATGGCTCATAATGTGATGACATATCGATATTATTTGGTTTTAAAGGAACCCAACCATATTTAGGACCAATATCTTTGAAAATTCAGTATTTTGATGATTTGGCATATATGAATTTTGTATGTAATGACAGCATTGGGGCTTTAAAAGCAAGTTTGATAATACGTTATGTTATGCTGTACCTATCCTTAGTTATTCAGTGGTTAAGGCATTGGACTTGTGACCAAAAGGTTGTGGGTTTGATTGACAGCATTGGACCAGCCTGGATTGGCTACTATGGTTTCTTCCTTGTGTTAGGCATTGTAATCTCCATGCCTTTGCATGATGCAGTCTTGCTGTGTTGTAAAACACAAAACCAAACCAAAACCTACCCAATACATAATGGGGGAGGTTGTTATTCAAAATATTTGCTAGAACCTATATCATGTATGTTTTCTTTCAGTTGGGGTTTTACTATGGATTTGCCAAAGCACTCATGAAAAGTCTGGAGAAAAACCCTAAGTCCAAACAAAGGTAAGAGTTTCTTGATTAAATATTCTTGAACTATCAAACTTATTTTTTTAAAATGTTATGTGCATTTATTGATACCAAAGGAAACAAAATATTTTTGAACTGTATTATTTAAATGGCACTTGAAACTATGACTTTGTTGTAAGGTAGTGTGAGAATGGGAAGTTTAGATTTTGGTTACTGATCAGGGTTAATTCCTTTTATAACCTGACTTTTCCCCTCACTGCAAAAGCAAATGTCCATGATAACTCCATGTTGGTGACAAATGTGAGTCCTAGACAATTCTGCAAATCACATCTACAATGTTGCATGTTTTTATTTTTTACAGGTATATTGGTTCTCTTAGTGATTTCGTCTCGCAGCTGTTGTTCTGCTTCATTTATTTTATTGAATAAGTAGCCTTGGTTCCATCACAGTATTTCTATTAATGCCACAGTTAAGTATAAATGCATGTCCAGATTCATCATTTCTGGGTGCAACACACATTTTTTCCCAGGAAATATTTATGTCTGGCGATTGTGTGCATACTTTTAGTTTTGCCAAGAACTACATTGATTATGTTCTTGTTTTGTACAGTCAACTATCGTTATAGTTTTTCTTTCAAGAACTGTTACATGGGCAAGTGCATTTTTGGCAAATGTCACTGTTTTTCTTTACCACTCTGTTTCTTGGTTCATCATACTTTTCAGAGAATTTTTTTTTTCAGTGGAATTTCATGTGAATTTCTTTCGTTGTTATTACTACAATCTAGCTGAAGGTTCAATAACTTGTCTTGTATTCTTTCTGGTAAGTTCACATGGATTGTCTAGGTTATTCGCATTCATATGAACACCAATTCCTCAGTTCATGCATCTTCCCAGTTGTACTTCAAACATTTTGTTGCCATGTTCAATATATCCAGCTGCAACAGTATCAAGTATTTTATTATAGGATGGCCATAGCTTGCTAGGGGCTTGTATCCAAAAATCACACTCAGTATCCACTTGTACTACAGTCTCTCCATGTATGCATCATTTGATGTCATTTGTACTTTCAATACTAGCTGTTTCCATTTGAGAGGTCTGGAGTAAATGTATGTATTGGATTTTAAAAAAAATCCACAGGTGACTTCTTTGGTAAATAATTGTAAAACTGATTTGATCATTGATTTGTACGCAGGTGGTTGTGGCCATGGTACATTTGCAATTGCCTCTCTGATGCCTTTATGCATATAGACAACATTTTTGACCTTTGGTTGACAATTCAGGACAAGTGCATTTGGTCAACTTGCCACTGAATTTGTGCAGGAGTGCACTCTGGTGTAACCACTCACATGGCACCAACAGCACCTTCAGAATCAGTGGACAGTCATTGTGGGCATGGTGAAGCTCATCTGGGTATTCCAGGTCAACTTAAGAGAAGTTCCCAATGTTACTCTTGTGATTGTACTCTGGTATGTGCTAGTGTATGTTCATATGAACGCATCGGTTGCATCATCAACATCTCTACAGGTTGTTGGCATAAAAGTACATGATGTAACTGTTTGGGAGTGCAGATTTGTATCCATCCATGTAAGGTTTGTTTGAACAAGTGTAATGGTGACTCATCATGGAAATCCTACCATGGATACCACGTTCAACAAACAAATGTTGATCAGTGTTGGTGAGAAATTCCAGCTTTACATAGGTTTTCAGTGCAACACATCCCTGTCCATTCCTGGTGATGAGAAGTAGTGTGCAGGGATCAAGCTTGTGGATGGTGATGTCATGAAAAGCTTCAGGGATATCCACGAGCAGTTGATTGTGCTTGTCAGTAGTATTTCTTTGAGAATTAAAGGCATGTTATTGTCTTCATTTGCTGCATATATTTTTTCCAGTCAACAGAAGCATTCTAATTAGTACTGAATGCATTAGTGTGAATTTGCAACCCCAGATGAGCACCTAGGATGCCAAACAACATCCTAGAAAGTCCAGAACTTGTTTCAGATGTGACTACCTCTCAAAGAATTAAGCTTTACTTGTAGTGCAGTGGACACTGATGTTTCATCATTCATCAGATTTGACTTTCATATTGTGCACATCTCAACCTGCGCTGGATGTTTCCTCAACTAATAAAGAAGAATATAATTTTTGCAAGCATGATTTGAATGTCAAAAGGCCCAAGTGTGACACTAACCAGTTAGGTCATGGTGAATGCTTGAAAATGGAAACAAAAAAACTTTTATACCAGCATAACAGCACTGGTGAAAAATATGTGATACACCCCCACACCTGCAGCCAATGTAAAAACAAATCCCTAATCATTAATTGGGACATCCATCAATAATAATTTGATTCATTTTTACATCATCACTGACCAGTTTTGATACATGTCCTGGATAGTTTGAGAAATTGTGATTCCTCTTTGAGAATTAAATGTGCATGATGGAAAATTTCTCAGATTAAACCATCCTATGCAATATGTGCTGAACTTGTGAAAAAGCAAGCAGATCCACAGTCAATACAAGCATCATGTGCCCATGTGGGTTTTCATTTGGGGAACCTTGATAAAAGAAAAAGTAAGGTCTCGGACTCGCATTTGTAACCCACAAGGATATATTGTTGATACATGTTTGTTTGCAGTGGGAGAAAAGACGGGTATAAAAGGAGTTAGTAACCAAATTTTTTAATGCCCATTCTCACACTACTCATACTGTACATAACACTGGAAACTATAAATTTGTCATACTGTACATAACACTGGAAACTACGACTTTGTCACACTGCAGATAGCACTGGAAGCTATGACTTTGTCATACTGTACATAACACTGGGAGCTATGACTTTGTCATACTGTATATAGCACTGGAAATATGACTTTATCACACTGTACATAGCACTGGATGCAGACTTTGTCATACTGTACACAGCACTGGAAACTGATTTTGTCACACTGTACATAGCACTGGAAACTCTTTGTCATACTGTTCATAACACTGAAAGCTATGATGTAGTCATACTGTACATAGCACTGGAAACTATGACTTTGTCATACTGTATATAGCACTGGAAGCTATGACATCATACTGTACATAGCATTGGAAATTCTGACTTTGTCACACTGTACATAATACTGGAAACTGACTTTGTGATACTGTACATAACACTGGAAGCTATGACTTTGTCATACTGTACATAGCACTGGAAGCTATGACTGTCATACTGTACATAGTACTGGAAGCTATCACTTAGTCATACTGTACATAGTACTGGAAACTGATTTTGTCACTGTACATAGCACTGGAAACTCTGACTTCGACATACTGTACATAACGGAAGCTATGACATCGACATACTGTACATATCACTGGAAACTATGACATTGTCATACTGTACATAGAACTGGAAATTCTGACTTTGTTATATTGTACATAACACTGGTAGCTATGATATCATGCTGTACATAACACTGGAAGCTAAGACTTTGCCATACTGTACATAGCACTGGAAACTGACTTTGTTACTCTATAAATAGCACAGGAAACTATGTCATACTGTACACAGTACTGGAAACTATGTCATACTGTACATAACACAGTATGCAATCACTTTGTCATACTGTACATAGCACTGGAAACTGACCTTGTTACACTATAAATAGCACTTGAAACTATGACATTGTCATATTGTAAATAGGACTGGAAACTGACTTTGTCATACTGTACATAGTACTGGAAACTATGACTGTCATACTATAAAGAAAAATGACTGCATCTTTATCCTAGTTTTTTTAAATCTGTTAAATAGATTGCTGTGTCAACAGAACATTTGGTACTAGTTGAATCTATTATTATTCAAATTATTATTGCTGTTGTCGTCAAATACGTTACTACCTTATTATGACACTATCCATGTGATCCAGTTAGTATACAGCCATATATTGAAACTGTTGTATAATGCTGTATATATACAATGTCACCCCGCAATAACACGGTAGTTGGGAGCCATAGAACCCAACCGTGTTATAGACCGAACCAGGTTATAAGCAACCAGGTCAGTTAGCAGAAGAAAATAATGCACGTACCCGATAAAATGTGCGGGGGGGGGGGGGTAGGTAATAAATGCGGGTGCCAAAATACGTGCTTCATTGGCACAGTTATAATCTTAAATCGATGCATATTAAATGAGAAATACACCTTTAGTGAAAACAGAGAAGGCATATATAATATTTTAGTTTATTCAGAGAACCACGCATTGGTACGTATATGTGTATACTGTTTATATATACATGTCTAATGCATAGCAATGAATAAAGTATCAGCACCGTGTACTCACCCGCAGATTATGTCACATACATTGAATCCACATTACAAGCAATTCCATCGAAACTATGCACACACACACATTTAAAATATTCAATAATTTTGTCACAGGTCATATAGGTCTGAATTCAGTGGGGAAAAAAATAGCACAATCACATAACGAATGATGAAGCACATTTACTTTTCAGTACGTCCGAAGTTGGGTAAAAGTTTGTGTTTTAAGAGCCGTTGGTAGAGTTCGTAAGCATAAACTTTTTTCCTGTAAAAAGGAAACTTTCACAGCACAGTAAAAATGTTCCAGACACGTTGGAAAATGAAACAATCCATCAGATTCCATTGCTTTTATTTAAGTTCGGTACTGACTTCCTTTGAAGAAAGGTTCTTTATTTTTATTGAAGATTGTAGTCGGCTTTCTTTGATGCAGAGGTCATGTGTTATTGAAGTCGCCGCTAAAGGACAGCTTTGGAGAACCAAACAAATGCCCATTTCTTATTGTAGCGGCAACATCAAAAAATTGTATTGCATGATTGAGACTGATTTTTTTCCCATTTGCTTAGTACGTTTTCATAACAATCATTGCTGCAAAGGTAATGTTTGCTTTGAAATTTCAGCTACTATTTTATCTGGATACATTTTTAAAAAAATGAACTGGCCGTCGTATGGTCAGTTGTAGTTACTGTTCCTCCCTGCCTTTTGAATAGACAAGTGAGAACTTGTTTGTTTTTTGTTTTTTTTACGTTTATGGTAGTGGAGTGACGCTGCCTTCCACGCATGCGTCAGAAATTTAAAGAAAGGATCAACTGACAATAGAGACGCAGTTGTTCTGATCTGATGACGGATTACTGCAGAAAATGTGAATGTTCTGAAGGATTTAATTCTGAGTGAAAAGAGTAGGAATTTTACTTACCATCCACATACAAATGTCAATCGATGTAAAAATATATTAATTACTAGTGAGTGGCCGAAAATCCAAAAGATAGATTATGAGATAATGCCTCGTCCGGTTGATCTCCACTACCAGAAATGTAAATTTGAAAAATAGTGGATATCTCAAAACATACAGTACTCATGCTAGATGTCAACATAAGCGGATTATGATATAACAATGCACTGTTAAGATGGTTTGTCAATATGGACAAAGAATTTGTTTATGTAACAATAAATTTCAGTGCATTTTATATCAACATTACAGGCCTCTGAATTTCTCCACTCCAAACCAATGGTTGTATGTACAATTTTAAACAGCCAACAATGTCACCAATAAAAAAAAATCACCAGACGGTATATTTTGCCACGAATAAGAAAAAAAAAGTGGCAATTTGCGACATTGGCAAAGCCCTGCGCGATTCCTGAATAAATTTTTACACGTTATTTTTTGTACTTTTAAGAAGAAAACACTATTTTTTCGTGTATGAGAAAAATGCATATAAAATTTCAGTAGCCATGCCACGATCATCTTGTATTATTCATGCGCGATCTCTTCCCCAAAATGATAATAAACCTTTTTTGCTTTTTTGATATTTTTAAGAAAGGAATTTTTTTTCATGTACGAGAAAAATACATGTATCTGAAATTGCGGGAGCCACACCACTACCGTGTTATATCCGAATTCGTGAGGAAATTTTGATCAATGAAAATGTCACTTACGCCGAGTGGAGGCAGTACATGTACTTTAATAAATACAAATTAAATAATTTTTTTATCAATTTAAATTTGTGTTCTAGTTCTATCTTCTAGTTCTTTTTAAGTGTAATCATCGTAAATGCATTGTGTCCTTGTAATTAAACGTAAAATGTGTCAATCTACCGTAACAGCCATGTCCGCGAGCATTTCTCTGAGAACCTATTTAGGTGCCGACCATGTTTTGATAACTGACTTGCAGAAGTATTTGTTGCATTGTTGCACTGAATTAAAAGCTGGCCTCCTTTGTATTATCATGTTAATTATGTCTTTTGAATCAAATAATGGAGATGAAATAAAAGTTAAAAGGGACGAAAATCCTACAAACTTAAAATTTAGCTGCCCTGGTCATATGTCGGGTGAACTCACTTCAGTTGATCAGTTGAACACTGTTATAAATATTATTGTGTATGCAACATAAACTACCTTAAATTAACCGACTCGTTGATAACTGTGATCAAAGATAGCATGGCAACCAAGTGAAAAAAATACTATACTTCGTAAAATAAAGAGCTTGGTTTCACAGATACACACCATTGTGGGCAAGCGAGTTTCAGAGAATTCTTGAACTGGCACTTTGAGATATCCTCAAGAATGATAAAAAGTTTCATTATTACTTCCAATGAAATCACGATATCAATACTGTACTAATTGAACAGCACAAAAATTGAGATTCGACGTAGACAATTGTCTCACGAAAATTTCGCTTGCTTTTTGAACAAAAGGAAACTTGTTTGGTGGTGTATAAACAGTTAGTCTAGTTCCCTGTTCTTTTCATCCCCAATTTGTCAAGATACAGTGCCATACCACTCCAGGAACCAGACTCATCAAGAAAACAAAAAGCAGTGAAGTAATACACACATGTTTTCGTGTAAACGTAATGGTTGTTGAAACAAGTTAGAACGATCTTTCACATGTTGGACATTTTGAAAATAAATGTTATTTAAACAGAATAACGAACAACTTCATTAGAAAAAGTGCGTTATTAAAAGTTATTATCGACGTGAATGTAAAATGAGGATTCAGTCATTAAACAGCGAAGTTCCCTAACCCTGACACCCACCCCCTGCTGTTTTCTCGATGTCCAAGCGATTTTTTTCAACTTTTGGAGGTCCCTCGGTAACTCGCGCCCTCGCTTATAGCGCGGTCTGTGTTTGTGGACCCTGTTGTGCGTGAGTTATCGAGGGAGTGGTATGTGTGTGTGTGTATATAATATATATATATATATTATGATTATTTATTTTATGATTATAAGTATTATGCACACCATAATTTTTTATTATATAATTTGAGTTCTATGAAATATTGAACATTTGTAAATAATATATCAAGATATATTAATAAAACTGTTTATCTCTATTTATTCATAAATTTTTGATATAATTACCAATAGAAATATATGAATCTTTAAGATCCTGTTTTATGTATTTTTATGTATTAAAATATCATTTATCTGTACTATATATGCATATTTCCATGTCAATTATTCATTAAAGAATAAAACAATTAGGTTAAAAATGTAAGCTATGACATCTTGTTTATGTCGTATTATTTATATCATTGATCACTTAGAAGCAGAATACGGTATATTTAATGACATAAGCAATGATATTGAATTCAGTCTGATGAAGCAATAAAACGAAACCGGTCACACATTCTACATGTTGGTGTTGCTTATTTTATATATATATATATATAGTACTACATCATCATAACACTGTCCATGGGAGCCAGTGAATATACAGCTATATACTGAATCTGTCTTATAATGAAGTATATATACATATATAGTATTGCCTCATTATAACACTGTCTTTGGGAGCCAATGTGTATAGTCTTATATTGAAACTGTCTTATAATGAAGTGTGTGTGTGTGTGTGTGTGTATATATATATATATATATATATATATATATATATATATATATATATATATAGTACTACCTTGTTATAATACTGTCCTCAAGTCATTGATTGTACAGCCTTGTAGTTACACTACTTTACCACAAAAAACATGATACATACCACTTAATGAAGTAGGATTCATGACTATACATGCCTTGTAACAGGAACATTGTTATAATGAAAGACTATAGTGAGAGAGCGATGTATACTGTAGGTCTTTTCTGTATTTTTCAACAGGGCCCAGAAAACCCTTCAGACTTTGATACAGAAAATAGAAACCTTTCCCCGCCATGATCCTGTACACTCAGAACTGCAGGAGCAGCTGGCCAGCATACGTGCCAAATTTAAACAGGTTATTGTATCCCCATTGAAGCATAGACTTGACATAGTTTTCAAGACAGATTGGATGGTTTTCATTATTGTGTTTAACAGAAATTCTTTATATACTGTCACAGAAATTCAGTGACAGTTCAGATTCAAGAAATAATGATGTATGAATTAAAATCATAATTTAAAACCTACAATATGTAGGCAACAAACTGTTTTCACAAAATTAAAACAACGAAGAAAATAATTGTTATAGGTTCTATTATATTCCTAATTCATAACTAATTTTATGCTAATTGCATTTGATAATTGTTGTCAGTTTGCTTTACAATTTTGTTAGTGAGAAGCAAGATATAGGAGTCACTTTTTATGTTGCATTGGTGCCATATTATTTTCATCATGAACTGTTCATTATGGTTCTGACTAAAGTTTTTTTGGCAATGCTTTGTTTGTGGGTTCATTATATAGTTCCCTATCCAAAAACTTTATTTTTTACAGATATTCCTGTGATATTATTTCCAAAAGCCCTTGATATGATGACGTGAGTGTATTGTAGCACATAATGTGCTAGTAGACAAGGATCTGTGCTAATCTTGTCAGTCATGCCATTATGATAATAGGATAGACCCTGATCTGCTGTCAATGGCATCATGTCTATGTTAGTCATGATTTCCAGTGAACAGAGTAACCCTACTTTACTATCACATATGCCGATGTTAGTTATGATTTCCAGTGAACAGGAAAGACCCTTGCCTGCTGTCACATAATGCAAAGTCACTAGGTCTGTGTTAGTTATGATTTCCAGGGAACAGAGTAGTAGACCCCGCTATGCTGTCACACATGCAAAGGCACTAAATCTATGATATTGATTATTTCCAGGGAACAGGGTAGTTGTTGTTATAGGATTAAATGATCATGGTTGGGTATTTATCAATGTGTAAATTTTACCTAATCACTCACAAAAGTAAATAAAATATCAAGAGGAGGTTACTGTGTTCACTGGAAATCATGACTAACATAGACATGCCATTGCACAAGTCCAAAGGACTTTATTTACTTTGTGAGTGATTAGGTAAAATTTACACATTGATAAATACCCAATCATGATCAGGACTTTATTTACTTTGTGAGTGATTAGGTAAAATTTACACATCAATAAATACCAACCATGATCATTTAATCCTTATAATTCCAATTTACTTACTTTCTAACATCAGATCAGCAGATTTAATCAACAAAACATTGACTTTTATGTACATGGAAGTTTTCTTTCATTAGCCTCTTAACTGCAATAGAATACATAGCCCTATCTTCGCTAGCCAAGAGTCGATTCTTTATACAGTGATACGGGGTGGAATGTCATAGTGGGTCATGCCAGTGATATATTGTTATGATCATTATTTTAATATATAAAAAATGGCTGTTGTGGTTAAACCTGGAATATTCCTTTTTTTTTTTTAAATTACACTTGCGTATGGCACATGTTGTTATAGCAATGTCATTGTTACTTTCTATGCATTTCAATCTTTCAAAAGCAAAATTGGGTCCATTTTTAGTGATATCCCTTGGTTGACATTTGACCCTGACCTATAATAACTGCTGCTATAACATGTTGTTGAGGTGAAATGCAATAATTTCCGAAGATTGGCTTCTAAAGCCTGCCATATGCCTTCTTTGGCAGAAGGGGTGAGTGTTGGAGTGCAGGAAGGTCTGTGTAATTACATTGTTTTAATTTCTAATGGTTGATTTTAATCTGTGGCTTGTCATTTTTTAATCGGAAATTACAGGAGTGGGTGGGTGGGATCTTGTTATTATAAGGGTGTAAGGCGTTGATATAGATAAAACTTCACATCAAATGATCTGGAAACAGGGAACCAAAAATAGTCTGCAAAATTTATCAATGTGTAAAAAATTCCAGATCAGTATCACATGACCATTTACATCCAGTCAAAACGTAGAAAACACAGTCAATTCATAAAAGTTGGAATTATTGTGAGTTTAATGCCATTTTCTCAGTACATGATAGGCAATACATGGTGGCCAGTACAGCTGTCGGAGGAAGGACCTGGGAAAACCCTTGTAAGAACTAATGACCCATGGGAAGGTATTAGTAAGCTTTCTCACATTGGATGAGCCTGAGACTTGAACCCACAGTGACAGAGGTAAGATGGCAGTGATCGGTTAAGGCGAGCACTTTAGACCACTTGGCCACCCATGGTCCCGAAAAGGGTAGTAGACCATGCTGTGTTGTCACACATGCAAATGCGCAAGACCCATGTTAGTGATGATTTCCAGTGAACATTGTCGTAGACCTTGCTATGCTGTCATACACTCAAGAGCACTAGCTCAATGGTAGTCATGGTTTCAGGGTTGTAGACCATAATCTGCTATCACACTTGCAAAGGCACTATGCCTGAGTTGTTTACAGCTGGGTGTACAGCATATATACATAAATACACAGCAAGTCCCTGAAATGTTGAAAAGAGTGTATTTTATACAAGTTTCAAATGCACAGCTATAATTGTTTTTCTTCTGAAGTTTAGGCAAGATATAGGTATCACTTTTCTAATGGCATTTTTGGTGTTTATAGGATTGGGGCATAGACATTATTAAGTTTTGGCATTCAGCTTCATTTTCCAGACACAGTTACATACAGGGTCATGAAAATTGATGGCTATATTCTACTTAAATGGTACTACTCACCACAGGTAAAAGTTAGTCACAGTGATGGACTTTCCATATTCCAGTGTTTTATAACTGACCATTGTTGCATGTAGAAGCTCAAAACTTGATTGCTGCATTCATTCTAAGAGGTACAACATACTATGTGCAAAAAGTAGGTCACAGTGACCTATTTTCCCACTTCAGTGATTATGCCAAGTTTTATGTATTTGTTGGTGATCAGATTTTGATTAAACTTGGTATGTAGGCTTGTATCATCAAGATCTCAAAGTTTGATTATCAGCAAGATCTATACATTTTAATTATTTTTGCTGAGTCTCCAGAGGGCTCCATTTTGAACAGATTTTGATTCCACTTACTATCCAAGATTTTGGACAAGTTCAATGAAGAGTGACATAGTGCATAGTAATATTTTGCATCAGATTTGCTCAGCTCAATACCCCAATCTAGGTCATAGTTTTTAAAATCAAACTTGGTATGCTAAATAATCTCATTAATGTCTTGCACAAGTTGGATAATTTGGGAGATCTGCACCTGTTAATGAAGTATTCTCTATTCTGATTGGCTGAGCTTATTACCACATTTGAGGCAGTTTTTTTTTTTTTTTTAAAGAATCTGATCAATATTGGTATGCTGATTTTTATAATTAAAATCCATGAAAAGCATCATCATCAGTGCCATTAATGTGTATTAAAGGAAAGTTAACTGATTGTTATGAACTGGTTGTATTAAAATGTAAAATGTTAGAATTTCATATATGTAGCAATTTGGCTTCTTAACACTCTTGTAACATCACCCCTTCTTTTCTGCAGTTGATTTTCCCAATGCACATGATGTTGCCATATTTGCAAGCTCTTCACTTTTCAAAACACTTTACTATTCTGCACATGCGACCTTTGTTCAGTCCATTTAGGTTATGGGACAGATTGATATTTATTTGAAAGTGACTCAGAATTTTGGCATATTAGAAACTAGATGTCATAGCAAAATTCACAGTATTTTGATAAAATTTTGAGTTTTGCATAATGAATCAGCAATGATCTTGCCATAGTGAAAAGTGTTAGATTTCCGGAGTAGGTTGCAAAGATTTGATAGAATTATAAACTGCTTTCTCATGTATCTCCACAATCTGAATTCATTGCCATTAAATACTAAATAGTTTGAAACAGTTCAGAAATAATTGCAAAAGTGTGACTAGTGTGTCATGATAGACAGAATATGACCTTATGACTTTACAGTTACTGTATCAGTGATGTGATTCTCATAGCGAAGACTGTTGATATGAATGTTTGCAATCAGTCAGCCACAGCTTTTAAACTGCTGGATTTGAATAAAATGTTGGTATGTATTTTAATTCATCCAATATGTGTTCAAGGCATGTATGAAAATATGAGTTTTGATTTATGACAGGATATTGTATCTGTTTGACTGAGCCTTGTTTTCATTTATGACTGGATTTTGTATCTGTTTGAGCCTTGTTTCCACTCTTGGGGCACAGTCTGATTAAACTCAAGATCTCCAACATGAATCAGATCTGACAGATACTGATACAAGTTCATTTTCTGTTGACCTTTTGATTCACCAGTTAAAAATCACAGCCTTCACATTTATGAAGGTGAAAATCTTCATTAAGAACACTTAATGTATAATGATAACTCTCCCATACATGTGACAGAATCAGGATCACATCAGTAGATAACTCTCCATAACACAAAATTCTGATAAGTTACTAAAATAAGTAGACTGGGAATTGCATACCATATATACTGACATATAGGTGGAGTCATACTGCAAACAACAAAGATTCTGATCTGCCATAGTGTAATGTGCCTGCAGATCAGGTTTATGCTGTTTGTTCTACTGATTGCTCCTAACAAACTGCACAGACCCAGATCTGCAGGTGTATTATATAAAATATTATTGAAATATATTAATGTAGTGATAATGTACCTGATTGAGCTTGTTGTTACTGAAGATTTTTAATCAGGTTTTTATCACACTCTGATCAAGATCTCTGACAAGTTTGATGGTGAGTGACATCAGTGATGAGTTTTTGACACTATTACTTGTGCTTCTCTTCAGACACTCATATTCTCATGGTTCCCACTGTTAAAACGAAGTCATACAGATGTTCCTCTGCATAAAGGGCCCAGCTACTCTGAATGAATTGTCCATCGATCTTAGTTACAAGGATGCTGTGATCTCATTCAAAAGTGTTTTGACTACAAGAACAGACTCAAAAACTTAATGATGTTTACTTTCTTAATTATCCTCAGCATGTTTTTGTTTTGTAATTTCATGGTGTTTATTTTGGTAATCTAGTCAGTGTATATGTTTTATATATTGTAAATCGCTTATAGTATCTGAGAAGTCTACATTATTATTTCCACACTGGAGGCTATATTTTTTAATCTGATTTAATCAAACTGATCAACTAGGCTTGTATCATAGAGCATTTGAGCTGACTTGTGATCATATCATCAGAATCTGTTTTGATTTTTGTAAGAGATTTGCACAGTAATGAGGCATTCCAATTAAGTTTATCATTCCAGAGGCTGTATTTCTAATATGAATTGGATTAAACTTGGTTAATAGGTTTTATCATCAAGATCTCAGATGTATTTGATTGTGAGTGTCATCTGCTTATATACCATTTATACTCACTCACAAGTCAAGACCATCTGCAAACTGCATAGACCCTGGTTTGCCTTTACATAATGCACTGACAGATCAGGGTCTATGCACATTGTTAGGAGTAGTCATTAGGACAAATAATATAGACCCTGATCTGCAGACATAATATGCTCAGCAGATCAGGATCTTTGTTATTGCAGTTTGACTAAATTTATAAGTTCGTATATAAGGTAAAAGCTTAAGTCATCATGGTTTTTTAGGAATCTAATCATGAGATACATCTGTACAGTTTAATCATTTGTGTCAACAGGCTGAGTAATTCTATACCCATTTAGACTGCCAGTTAGACTAATATTCACTTATGAAAAGTTGCTTGCAGTAATCTTATTTCGCTGTAATGTCTTTGCTAAGTGTTTTTTTCCTAAACAATGCCATGACTGAGAAGGCAATACAAAGAAAATGCTATAGAAAGTATTTTCTTTTTTTCAGCTCTCATCATTATTGGGATTGCAGCCTGAGCTCAAGAGAGGAGACGAGATGAAGGGTGTGTCCTTTTGATACAGGAGCATGTGCAACTGTGCATGGTCATTGGAGCTTCCAGGTCATATTCCCAGTACATTGCAAAGTTGATATATGGAATTCATGATTTGTTTTCTTCTTGTTGAATATTTTCTTCCTCAGATAAGCCTTGGGGGTAAATCTTGCAAAAATATGTTAATCAACTGTCAAATATGCTCACTCTTATTGAAAATATAAAAACCTTTAAAGTTCTTCTCAAAAATCACACAATAGAATTTGACCAAATTTGACAAAAAGCATCCTGGCATGAAAGAGTTTCAGATTGTTCAGCAGAATTTGACCAAATGTGACAATGCAATCAGATTTCTTAAAATCATGCTGATCCACTATCAACAAGTCCTTTGAAGGGACTGACACTCTGTAGGGTGAAAAGAATGTCCATGAATTCAAGATAAGACCATTTCTTCCTTTTAACCGATGAGTGTTGAAACAATCTCAGATATTCTTCAGCGATAACAAGATTTTCAAATTAGCTGTTGTGGTAGGCATACTGGAAGTCAGATTTGCACCATTTTCTTTAGGACTAAGTAGATATCACAAGAAATTTTCAGGTGAAAACCAGTGTTGATATAGCCATTCATATGGGATGAGTAGAGGTTAGTGTTTTCAAGGTAGCTACCATGGTAGACACATTAGGGGTAATAAGTTTCATTAATTTGATTATCAAATAGACGCCATAAGAACTCGTGACGAAAAGCACCATTTTAATTCAGGATCAACAAAACATTATAAGAAGTATATTGATATTAGCATGAAATAAGTTGTGATAACAAGATTTTCCAGATGGCAACTGTGGCAGCCATAAGACATCAGATCGGTACAGTTTTCATTAGGATTAATTAGACTTCACAAGAAATCTTTTAGTGAAAACCTCACATTTATATGACCAACCATTCAGGATGTGTGGCTACACTATTGTATGTCATATTGGTACCATTTTTATTCAAGACCAGCTGGATATCATAAGAAGTCTTGGTGAAAACCCCATATAAATAGTACTTCCTGTTCAGGTCGAGTAGTGATAACAAGTTCTTCAAGATGGCCACTGTGTCAGCCATATTAGATGTCCAAGCAGCACTGTTTTCATTGAGGACCAACATGGTCTATATGAGTGAATGTGTGTCTAAAGTTTCACGGTAATCCTCCAAGTAGTTTAGCAGGAGAATTGATAAGAAACTTGTGTTAACAGATGGACAGATGAAAGACCATCCCATAATCTCAACATAAAAACTCGACAGCAGTTTATCAAATTTGACAGGAAGCATTCTGTTATGGTCTTTTAGATTTGTTCAAATGATGCAAAGTCACCATCAGATATGGCTACCAGTGCTAACAATATAAACATAATTAAAAAAGGTTCTCAAATGCTACTTGTTTTTGCAGACACCATCCATGCATAATGGGCTTTTGGCTTTATTCAAATGATGTAAATACACCATCAGATATGGATGCTATTACTAAAAACATTCCTTCTGAAACAATTCCATTATGAAGAATAAAGACACCAACGATCTTTAAAAAAATCATATGAAATTTGGTAGTTGATCAGATAGAAGGACTTGAACTTTCAGCTTTCTGGTCATATGGCCCTGGGAATGGGTGGTGGGTAAGGATATACTCAGGATTCCATACAGACTAAACAGATGAAATCTTCTAATGGCAATTAAGAGTATATAGGGTGGGGCAGTGATTAGTTTCTAGGTTATGAATTAGGGCAACGGTCCCCAGGGGTTGGGGAAGACACAGGCACTAATGCTGGTTGCATAAACACTTTTTATTTAATGAAAGTGATTGAATATGTGTGGTCTTGGAATGAAGAAAAATCACACCAGCATTAATATACAATGCAGCAGCAGTGTGTGCCAAGGTTTTCTTTCCCAGCTAGTTTCAGTACATGTGTAAATTTGCATTCGCAAGCTGATGTGTAAAGTAACCAGGTGAGTAATATCATGCCCACTTTTGTAGTACAGGTATTTCCATCCAAGTCATTTAATTACTTTAATGATATTGATATCAATGGACAACAAGGCAAATCATATGCAAGATCACAACTGCTGACTGAGAGATCATTTAGATGAACTTCTTTACAGTTTTGCAGCAGGTACAAGTTCTTGAACTTTTGTGAAAATTTAAGTGTTTATTATCCTGAATTTATTTAAAGAAATTACAAAGAATTATGCATAAATTATGCTTGGGATTTTTGTCTTGATATAATGTAATTTTTCAGGTCCATTATTAGGCAGTGATGGTGAGACAGGACAGCCTATATCAGGTCTACTAATGGGCAGTGAATGCAAGACAAGACAGATGATTTCAGATCCAGTGTATGGCCTTATTGGTGATACAAGACAGACAATTTAAATCAGTTGAGATGTGGAATAGGAAGAGAGATGTATGTGCATGCAGCAGTGATTTCTTTGGAGAGATCATCACTGATGCCAATTATTGTGTGGTTTGTTCATCCCAGTTTTTACTGAGAATGACTCCTTCCAAGATCACCAGCCTCTATTGCTGTAAAACTCTTGAATGTTCTGGAATCCATTATTCTAGATAAAGTTCATGACATCTGTTTTAAAATGTAGATGCTGCTGTTGTGAATTTTGAAGGATAATAACTGTAGTTGCTAGTAGTTTCTGGTTACACAGGAGAATAAACTAGTCTGATGTTATCCTTGCATGATGAATTCCGATCTAAAACTTTTGTTCCCAACCCTTTTGTACAGAACAGTGAGGAATCCAGAGAAACAAATCACTGACAAAAATACTGGCAACTTGTTGTTAGAGACATCTGGTTCCATAGATGCAAAAAATATGAGCACAAAATCTGAATTTCAACTTAAGTACAAATTTAAAACTCGTACTTTGGATATCTTTATATTATTGACATTTGGCAGATATGTAGGTTTTCAGGTTTTAAAATCATGCCAAGAGTTTCACAACTCTAACCCATTTCAGAGAGAAGTTGTAAGTTTTGTTGTTTTTTTTAATAATTATCCTCGTAATAGGTTGACCATTAATCAAGGAACACATTTCCAAAGGTAATGTACAAACATTTCTGGTTATCAGATAATTTTTAGGACAATAAATATAATGTACATAAAAAAAAACACACACACATGCATATAGCATGTAATCACTTTAAATATACAAACACGAGTACAGCATTTAAATGATATAGACTTAGCGATATTACAGGAGTCTGTTGCTGTTTGCCATCAAATCAGACCCAAATAAATATAACAAATGGCAAGAAACAAAAAGATTCTTACAGAAGTTACATATTCATGATTGAGGTCCAGTTTTTGATGAAATTCTTCCTGTTTTGTTTACTTAATAGTATTTTTCAGTGTAATTTTATGCAATTCAAGTATTTGCTTAAAAACGTTAGTGGAAGAATTTTGACTACACAAGTATAAGAATCTTACTTATCAAGATATTTATCAACATTATTGTGTACTAAATGGGTTTTGTTAGCATCTTTCTAGGACTTGAAAGTTACGGATATTAAGGAAAAGTATTGTAATAAATCATTGCATGTAATTTTTCGTTGTGTCATTCCAAAAGGTATAAATTTATCCTGATCATCAACTACATCATTAAGAATTTAAGTGTCAGCTTCTGTCCAGGATTTGTATTTATCAAACATTCTTGGGGGCGGGGGGAGGGACAGAATTTCATTGCAGGATTCAGTCCAGAATTTGTTATGATAGAAGATTCTAGAGGGACAAAATTATTGTATGGTACTCAGGGATAAATATTTATTTGGACTTTGTGATTGCTCTTTCGAATTAGCTACTGTCAAAATTACATCTCTCCAAAAAAGCTTACCAAATTCTTCGAATTTTCTTGTCTCTAAATTCAAATATCCTTTTTATTTCTGACAAAGTTATGGTAGGCTACATCTTCCATCAATTTTTTTAAGTCATCTTAATGAATGTTTAATTCTCTCGACTTTACCACCCCATACAAATTTAAATAAGGTACAATTTAAATTCTACTAGAACTTTAGCTGATGAATTTGGAAGTGCTGAAAAAAGATGCATGAATATGAGCAGAAGAATTTTTGTAACAATTACCTTACCAAATACTGAAAGATGTCTTTAAGTCCAGCTTGCCATTATTCCTTTTTGCATTCGTTAATTTCTTCCTATAATTTTCTTCCACTATTTGTTGTAAATCTGTAGAAAATTCAATGCCAGGGAGCGTAAAGTTAGAAAACTGATTTAGGCCCGTATCAGGACATGTTCTTTCATTGGAAAATTTCTTGTTTCAATCCAAACAGCTATTGTTTTTGTTATGTTACAGATAAGTCCAGATATTAGAAAAAGGCCTTGCAAGATATTCATAGTTGCTTTCAGAGAATGTTAAGAGATTCATTGAGAAGATTAAAAGCATCATGGGTATACTGATCCAGTTGATGCTCATTTACATCAAAGATCAGTCCCTGTACATCCACAGTTTGCTTTACAGGTAAAATCTCAACATCTGTGATAAACAAATAGGATTTTGACAACATCCTATTTCAAATCTACAAAATAATGACACTTTCCACTAAGCTCCAGTTTACTGAATCGAAGGCTTTTTAAAAGTCTGTTAACAATAATAAACCATATCTATTTTCATTCTCTACTTGATCCGTGATATTGTATAATAGCATGGTATTTTCTCCAGTGAATCTACCCTTCATAAATCCATTTTGAGTATCACTGATTACTGAGTGAAGATCCTAGCTGCATTAGTTCCTGAAGCAGTCTTACAGTCAGTGTTTAAAAGATATATAGGTGTCCACAGAGATTAACAAATTTTATAAAAGTCAGACCAGTGTATCCCCCAGGGGTATAAAATTGAGGGTTAAAAAAAACCCTTGGTGTCAGAACTGGGGGTCAAATAAAAATTGGGGGGGGGTCAAAAATGTACTAACAAATTTTCATCTGACCCATACTTTTTCAGCTTGAAATGGGATATTGCAACTTGCACAACATGCTCTCTCTCTCTCTCTAAAAATACAAATAAACCAACACACACAATTAACACACAAATGCATTGTTCATTGATAGGACAATTTTATTAGTTCATTTTCCTTTCAGTTTAACATCGTACTTTTAACAGTCTCCTTATAATCTCTTTGTAGCAATATTATAGACAACACATTATGTATAAGCCAATACAAAAATTCAAATCTTTCTAACCAAATGACAGTTAATTTACTGCCTGTCATAAAATGTGTACTATCATCGGTTTCATTGTACTTCATCTTAAAACAAAAATCAAAGAGGCTAATGATTAATCTTCTCCTTAATAAGTTACACTTGAACTTTTAGATCTTTCTTTTGTTGCAGCAAAGTTAAAAACCAACAAAATCTGCAATGACCGCTGACTTTGCATTCCAAATAATGGATTTGTCTTTGCAAGTTTACTAATTTCTTTGTTGTAAAAGAATGTATTGGGTGATAATGTTTTCTACAGATATCTTGTGGCGAACAAGGGCAGATTTTTTTAAATTTCTTAAACCCTGTCATGATTATTCACTTTTGCAGTCTTCGCAATCACACCATCAGAAGTCACACCGATAATCCCAATGGATGTGCCGTATTCCAGTCATGGGAATTATTTTCACCATTTTTCATTAAAGTTAGATCAACAGCTACTCTTTTGTGTTCTGCTTCTTTCACTTTCGTGGCTAATGATTCTTAGTGCATGCCATTTTAATCTGGAGATCACTTTCTAGTGCAACAAGCATTGAGGTTAAACATCTGGATGACATCTTGTTGAGCTCAATGGAAATCGCGTGAGAGCTCTTGAGATTAGGGGAAAATAATTGTTACAGGTCATATTATATTCCTAATTCATAACTAATTTTATGCTAATTGCATTTGATAATTGTTGTCAGTTTGCTTTACAATTTTGTTAGTGAGAAGCAAGATATAGGAGTCACTTTTTATGTTGCATTGGTGCCATATTATTTTCATCATGAACTGTTCATTATGGTTCTGACTAAAGTTTTTTTGGCAATGCTTTGTTTGTGGGTTCATTATATAGTTCCCTATCCAAAAACTTTATTTTTTACAGATATTCCTGTGATGATATTTCCAAAAGCCCTTGATATGATGACGTGAGTGTATTGTAGCACATAATGTGCTAGTAGACAAGGATCTGTGCTAATCTTGTCAGTCATGCCATTATGATAATAGGATAGACCCTGATCTGCTGTCAATGGCATCATGTCTATGTTAGTCATGATTTCCAGTGAACAGAGTAACCCTACTTCACTATCACATATGCCGATGTTAGTTATGATTTCCAGTGAACAGGGAAGACCCTTGCCTGCTGTCACATAATGCAAAGTCACTAGGTCTGTGTTAGTTATGATTTCCAGGGAACAGAGTAGTAGACCCTGCTATGCTGTCACACATGCAAAGGCACTAAATCTATGATATTGATTATTTCCAGGGAACAGGGTAGTTGTTATAGGATTAAATGATCATGGTTGGGTATTTATCAATGTGTAAATTTTACCTAATCACTCACAAAGTAAATAAAGTCTGAAGAGGAGGTTACTGTGTTCACTGGAAATCATGACTAACATAGACATGCCATTGCACAAGTCCAAAGGACTTTATTTACTTTGTGAGTGATTAGGTAAAATTTACACATCAATAAATACCAACCATGATCATTTAATCCTTATAATTCCAATTTACTTACTTTCTAACATCAGATCAGCAGATTTAATCAACAAAACATTGACTTTTATGTACATGGAAGTTTTCTTTCATTAGCCTCTTAACTGCAATAGAATACATAGCCCTATCTTCGCTAACCAAGATTCTTTATACAGTGATACGGGGTGGAATGTCATAGCGGGTCATGCCAGTGATATATTATGATCATTATTTTAATATATAAAAAATGGCTGTTGTGGTTAAACCTGGAATATTCCTTTTTTGCGGGAAAATTACACTTGCATATGGCACATGTTGTTATAGCAATGTCATTGTTACTTTCTATGCATTTCAATCTTTCAAAAGCAAAATCTGGTCCATTTTTAGTGATATCCCTTGGTTGACATTTGACCCTGACCTTTAATAACTGCTGCTGTAACATGTTGTTGAGGTGAAATGCAATAATTTCCGAAGATTGGCTTCTAAAGCCTGCCATATGCCTTCTTTGGCAGAAGGGGTGAGTGTTGGAGTGCAGGAAGGTCTGTGTAATTACATTGTTTTAATTTCTAAAGGTCGATTTTATTCTGTGGCTTGTCATTTTTTTTATCGGAAATTACAGGAGTGGGTGGGTGGGATCTTGTTATTATAAGGGTGTAAGGCATTGATACAGATAAAACTTCACATCAAATGATCTGGAAACAGGGAACCAAAAATAGTCTGCAAAATTTATCAACGTGTAAAAAATTCCAGATCAGTATCACATGACCATTTAAATCCAGTCAAAACGTAGAAAACACAGTCAATTCATAAAAGTTGGAATTATTGTGAGTTTAATGCCATTTTCTCAGTACATGATAGGCAATACATGGTGGCCAGTACAGCTGTCGGAGGAAGGACCTGGGAAAACCCTTGTAAGAACTAATGACCCATGAGAAGGTATTGGTAAGCTTTCTCACATTGGATGAGCTGAGACTTGAACCCACAGTGACAGAGGTAAGATGGCAGTGATCGGTTAAGGTGAGCACTTTAAACCACTTGGCCACCCATGGTCCCGAAAAGGGTAGTAGACCATGCTGTGTTGTCACACATGCAAATGCACTAAACCCATGTTAGTGATGATTTCCAGTGAACATTGTCGTAGACCTTGCTATGCTGTCATACATTCAAGAGCACTAGATTTTTTTTTAATTTCTTAAACCCTGTCATGAAAGGATTATTCACTTTTGCAGTCTTTGCAATCACACCATCAGAAGTCACACCGATAATCCCAATGGACGTGCCGTTTTCCAGTCATGGGGAATTATTTTCACCATTTTTCATTAAAGTTAGATCAACAGCTACTCTTTTGTGTTCTGCTTCTTTCACTTTCGTGGCTAATGATTCTTAGTGCATGCCATTTTAATCTGGAGATCACTTTCTAGTGCAACAAGCATTGAAGTTAAACATCTGGATGACATCTTGCTGAGCTCAATGGAAATCGCGTGAGAGCTCGTGAGATATGGGGAAGCTACTCGTCATAACATTCCCTGTGCTAGTCTGGTTCTCTATTTTGTATGCTCCGTGTAGCGGAGTGCCACGCAGGGAGCATACGAAACAGGGAACCAGACTATGCCTATGCACGAAGCATACAAGATGCCGTACCACATCTAAAGCATTGGATATTAAATATATTTGCAAATCCTTTGCATCAAAGAGACACATGGTAACAAAACATGTGCATCAATTTTCTCCAGTGTGCGTCCCTGACGCACAAATGTGCATAAAGGGAAACACTGGTCAGACTGCCTGGGGCAAGCTGACATTGCAAAATGTTGATCATGCCCCAAACATAATATTCCAACATGAATAAAACAATAAGATAAAATATGGTATATTTTAAGAAAGTCGCATTTTATTTAAAATGTTTGTTCCATTGTATCTCAGTTGGCACCTTACAACTATATGCCAAAAGTTAAAGTTATGTAAAAAAGACAGATGAAGGGATAGGTTGAAAAAATTTTGGAAATGACTACATTTGAGAGAGTGTGTGTTAAAGCAAGACTGTAATGATTTGATTATGCTAGTGTTGGGACTGATCAGTGTGGTGTCAGGATAACGTGACTAGGTGGGACATATGCTAAATATCTGCGGCATGATGCCCTGGTGCTAGACATCACTATAAACTGCCACTCTGTGGACATCGTAGCGATATGACTGAAGAAATTGTTAAATCTACACTAAAAATAAAAATCACACATGCACACACATACATATTTAATTACGTTCACAATTCAGGGATTTGTGAACTCTTAATTTATCCAGCTACTTTAAAAAATTATGATGTAATCAACTTCAAATCGGTGACATGCATCAAAATATTTGAGAATCTGAGTTTTGAGAATGATTTGAAAACAAATATTTTTGTCTGTTTAATTGTTTACCAAGCAGTATGTATCAAGTCTCCTGTAATTATTACATAAACAACGTATCATAAACATCACCTGTGGGGGTGCTACAGTTTCCTAACACTAGTCATGCTTTAAACAAAATCCTCCTTGCGGTTAATCTTTAGAAATGAGTGCCTTTTATTTCCAAAGACACATCTGTCAAAGAAATCTCATTAGTTGTATTTTTTGCAATTAACAGCTACTTACCATAAAAATGGCAACATGCATCAAAACAGTTGTTGTAAAACTGATTGTTTTGAGTCAACAATCTGACAAACTGCTCGAGGCTAACTTAGACCCAGAAACTCAGCAAATCCCTGATGCATACAGATTATGATTACGATGTAACTGACAAGTTAAAATATAAATATTTATTCCTTATTTGTCAAAACTTTCTTTAAAAAGCAAAGATTCACATCATCATGTATGTGAGAAAAAGTGGGGCTGACCTTGACATTGGCTACAAGATGGAAATGACACTTAAAATACATGAATGAAACTGTAGTCAGGCATGCTGAAAAAGAATGTGCTACATATCAACACTAAATAAAGGTGTTGATATATGCATTGAGGTGAGATCGCAGGGTATAAAACTTGCAGAACCTAAAGCATTGGAAGCTGAACACAACCCCATGTCAGTAAATTAGCTTGCAAAGAGTTATTGTATTTTACACAGACCATTGATGTTCAATAAAATTTCTTGTATCTTTTATCTCTCTCAATCTGAGTCTGAAAAAGTTTTCCAACATTATATCCACATCTGCATAGAAGTTAGCCAAAAGTCTTTCAAAAGAGTTTGTAGAACTCCGCAATGAATCCATCCGAGTCAGGACTTCTTTATTCTCTGTTTTACAGACTAACATATTCATTAAATGTAAGAAAGTATTCATTAATTTTAAGTAGACCCTTGCATGATTCTCTTTCCTGTTGATTAAGTTTAATATTCTGATAAAAAAAGCTTTTTTTTTAATATTTGAGCTCAGGCTCAGATTTGTGTTCAGTTAGCTTACGACTGCAGGGCTTGGATACCTGTAGGTAAAGGAGGGCTTGCTGTACACTTTTATGTACAATTATTTGCTGATGCATCACATGCACTTAATGGGGTGCAAATCTATCCCCCTCTGTCCCATAATGTGCTAGTAGATCCGGATCTGTGCTCTTCATTCTGATTATTATTTACTGTGCAGATACATATCTGCTGTCCCATAATGTGCTGGCAGATCTGGGTCTGTGCTCTTCATTCTGGTCTGCTGTTTCATAATGTGCTGGGTGTGCTTATTTGTCCCCATATTCTGTCCTTTGATGTATTTGTAGATCTGGGTCTCCGCTGTTCATTCTGGTTATTATTTACAGTGCAGGTGTACTCCCATTAATTGTCCCATAATGTGCTGGGTGATGTGGGTCTACACTCTTCATTTTAGTTATATGCAGTACAGATCTACCCACATCTGCTGCCCCACAATATACTGCCATTATCTGGATCTACACTCTTCATTTTGTTCTTTACACTGTAGATCTTTCCATGTTTGGTGTCCATAATGTGCTTGCAGATCTGGATTTATTCTCTTCAGTCATCATTATTTACAGTACAGCTCTATTTCCAAATGCTGCCACATATTATGCTGGCAGATATGGGTCTATGCTTTTCATTCTGGTTATTAGTTAAAGCAAACAGTTTAAATCCTGATTGCGAAAGAGAATGATGTGCAGCTAATACACTCCTCATATTTACTAATAATGGAACATAAATAATAATTCTAGATTTCTCGAGCAACATCTTTAGACAATGTACAATTTAACACATTTTGTTTCTAAAGGTAGATAGATGAAGCAGTATATATAGTTTGTAGTGCTTTTTTGCTGACAATTGAACTAGCTTTTGCTGTTGCAAGCTAGAATATTTTATCTTCAAAAAAGTTATTGAAAAAGCAACTCGGTATGAAAGAATAAATTTTAATTTGATCATTAATTTTTAAATGTGATAAAAATTATAGATACATGCATCCAATTCTCCTAAACTTCATATGCACACGCACACACATCTCTAGCATAGATTTCATCCAATAGTTCATTTAGATGATCAGTATTTGGTCAAAAAGTTGAAATGTGAATGATGGAATGACAGCATTAGTCATTTTATGTGTTGTTTTTCTTGACGGTAAATTTGTCTGACCTGGATTCTATTCACACTTGTGCAGGTAGATATAAATTTTATCACTTGTTAAGTTACCATTGTTGAATGATAGTTAATTTTGTAGGATTGGATTATATAATGCCTTTTCTTGGACCATTATGTGTCTTTAATAATGCTTGATGAACATGGAATTTCCAAATGACAAATTACATAAATGTAATAAGTAAGAATGGGAGTAGTCCATACAGTTGAATAGTCCAGATAATCAGCATCTGGATAATCAGTTTTTACTATATATATATATATATATATATATATATATATATATATATAAACACACACACACAATTCATTAAATTAATCCACATACATAATCTTACCATCACTCTAATTCTTACCATATATTTTTCTTAACTAGCAATTGTGATAGATGTGTCAGTGCAATAGAATGGCATGTAGCCCATATGTACAGTTATACACCCAAGAAAGAGAAGCTCGCACAGAGCTCTACATAAGAATTTAATAAACTGGATTTTTTTACTTCCTTGATTTAAACTGCATTTTTAAAAATTGTGTGGGGTACTTTGTGAACATCACAAAACCCACTACTCTGAGTACATCACAAAACCCACAGGATGCAGATTTATGCTACCAGACTTGTCCTCACCAAGATGTGAATCTTAAATATTTGAATGCAACAAACAGCTTAATGACTGATTCAGTGTGCATTTCATTGTATGGCTCCATTTAATTAAGTGATTCACAACGTGCAAGTGCTATCACTTCAAACATACATCTTGAACTTGAGCATAGTTTATATTAATCAAATGCAGCAGGGACTGCGCTTACAGCAGCAATATACTGACAACTTTAGACAAAACGCTTAAACTTTTGTGTCCGTAGAATGCATTAAAAAAATTATATGTGCCTGTGTGAAGTACACAAATACGCTGCTTATCTAGTGTTCACGGGTTAGCTTTGTTTTAGCTCTTACAAGTTTTGGGATATAAAATTCCTCAACAATTAAAGTATAAATAGGGGAAAAAAATGCATGCTTCAGTCAAATTACTGACTGATTCAGAAAATCAACTGTTTTTATCCATAAAAGTTCTGATTGCAATAAAACTCAAACAGTGGCCTGTGCAAAAACAAAAATAGAGTTGATACCACCACTGCCAGTATCAGCATCACTATGTACAAACATTTCTCAAAGAAAGGCAATACAAAATAATTTTCACTAGTTCAAAATATATTTTGCCCCTTCAATTTATCTGTAGTGACAAGATAAGGGTCTGCATGTGAAGACCAAAGCATTGCTGGATGTGTGACCCCAAGGTCAAAGGTTAAATAAGCATGTTGCAGAAATGAAGTGTCTTGGCTTTATAATGAGTCACTCAAAAGTATGAAGAAATCCATTAATAAGTTTAGAAAATGTAAGCAAATGAAAACCTTGAACCAAATTGGTAAACTGTCGACACTGCTGTTGTAGATACGACTGCTACATCTTGATTCCCACTAACATGGGTTTGACCAAAACTAGACTACTTCAAAAAGTATCTGCAGGATCAAGAAAAAGAATGGCAATATATGTTCACAGTAAGTTTTTTCTCATTTCAAAAATAAAAAAGGATAGTAGGGTGAGTGCATCTCCAAGAAGTTAAACAGACAAGTGTTACATTTTAACTACGTAAAGAGACAACTGTATACAGCTACCAATTGGTCAGGTGAACAATATTGCAGTAATTCCATTAAAACTAAATTTATTTTAAAAACTGTGCCTGGGAACTTTGTCTCTATTCAATGCATACCAAAATGAAAATGACTGAGACTACATAAGGTGCTGACTAATCTAGATCTGTGTCAGTTGAAGTTGATGCAAAATGCATGAAAAATGCAGTATTCATAATTAGCAAGGAAAAATTTCCAGAATCAAGATATATCAAAATGGGAGATGAAAATCTACCCAACACTCTGAATCATTCCCATTCCAATGCTCAAGTAATGGACCCGTTCACCAGCTTCTGCAATACCTACTTATTGTTCAGCCCACATTAGTGGGAAAAGATGTGTATGTCACTTTTCTGCCAGCAGCATTGTCATCTTCAATGAGAGTTTTATGAAAGTTTATCAGCAATTCTTCGATCATGAGCTTCATGTGAAGACTCTTCATTCTTGTTTTAATTTAAACTATCTTTTCTCCCCTGCTGACTGGCTCTTCCATCCATTCAGTCTCCTTTGTACGGGTTTGAAAGCTTGTACCATTTCAATCCAGGTACGCTTTAAATACTGAACAAATCGTCATAAGGTGCAACTTTAATTACTGTACTGAAGCTTTGAGACACATCAGTGGTGTTGTGTTGTGTTGTCAAACCTTTTACACATGCTCTGTCAAATATAAAATGCTTAGCATGTCTGTGAAGAAGCAAATTATATTAACACAGTTAAACCCTTAATAGATCAAAAAGATTCTTCAAGCATTAAATTCAGTATTTAACTGAAATGCAGTTCACTTTTCAAGAGATTACTCTTATAAAATTCTGACATGAGCATTTTCATGCTTTCCTGTCCAATGAGGAGCCTTCTTGGTTTAAAAATTTTCAACACTGAACGAAAACGGCCATCAAACCAATATTTACTTTTTCTGCATTTGAAAAATGCATTACTTCCTTTTATGCCAAAAAAATATATATTAAGTTAAAATCAAGCAAACAGCTTTTGGTAAATGTGCCACTCACCATGTAGTTCAGGTAATGCTTTTTCTTACTGAATGTAGTCCTGATGTATGTTAAAATTATACAATATATAATGACTGTATATATCGGTACTTAATTAATACAAATTATGCAATTCTGAACCATTCATGTAATCAGAAAAAAAAGCATTTTCACTCATCAATAATCTTGGATGTACATTGCCCCCAACTGTATCTTTAATGCTAAAACTTTTTTAAAAATGTGTGAAAAAAATGAGAACATTAAAAATAAGAAACCTTTATTTAATGGTTAAAGTCTGGGTTTTTTTTTTTTTTTTCTGGGTCCTAACAGCACTTTTAACACATTATTGGGTACATCACACCGATGAAATGGGAGCTAGGTAACTATCCCAAGGAAACAGAGAGACAAATGACCACCTGGCCTGAGTGGGTATTCAACCCTTGGATTATGAGTCTGACACTACCAACTGAGTAACTACAACTTTCACATCTTCTAGGGTAGGGTGGGGAGAGCAAAAGAGAGTTGTTGCAAGAATAATGAATTCAATCGACAAGTTCCTTCAATTCCATAAACAATACAAATTCCTTTAATGCCCATTACCATTAGAGATGAACCACAAATGTGTCCCGATGACATGAATGCCCCTTCTTTTGGTGTATTTGATTAAAGGCTCCAGGTCACAAAGTGACCATAACTCGATGAAATTCTGACAGACAAAAAAAACAGTATTTCTATTAAGGCCAATGCCAAATTTTGGTTGAATTCCATACAGTCCTTCAAATTATCTGATATAACAAGGGCCATAACTGTCAAATTTTTACACAAAAAGGTTTTAACCAAACTTGAAAAGGGTTTCTTGATTGATGCTGTACTTTGTGCTAAATTTGATTTCAATCCCTAAAGTTCTTCACACTTTATTGAGTGGAAACAAAATTTGTGACAGACATATGTACAGACGTGTAACACTATTATGCAACATAATGGCAGGACATTATGATGCCACATCCAATTTCGTTTCATACAAACTAAAATCAAAGTTTATATTGATGTAAAAACATCTGCCTCAAAGGTCACTTGTCATGGTTCATACAACAGTGGATAATGTTTTAAATGAAACTTTTGTCTTGCACATATTGAACCTTTTCTGTATTTTACTTTGTTAATTATCAGTGTTTTGTGTCATCTTCTAAAACTTTTATTCCATTTTATTATTTTTGAGTAATACATAGACAATAATGAATCCTACTTTAAAAAGCTATATATTTTGTTCTGTTTTAATGTTTTGCATTCACTAGATAAATTCAAAGAGTTTTAGACAAAATTCAAGGAGTTTTCAAGCATAAATGAACTTTTTTCAAATTCTGGGCAACGTCTGAGATTTAAGGATTTTTCAAAGTTGTATGAACCATTTCTATATTAAGCAACCTACAGTCTAAATGTTATAGACATAAACTTCTGTTAAACAACTGTCTTTGGAGATCATTTTTCTCACTTCCCAGAGGTAGCTATTTAAGATGGGTTTAATTGCTCCTTTAGCCAACCAACATAATTATGCATTTTTAAAAAAAAGGACAATGATGGTAAAGCAACAATGTGCTTCACTGTAGCTCTGCTCTGATACATGGGTTGAGCATTCACTCACCCAGCTCAAAATGGCTAATGAAAATTTTGGGCAATCATTTCAATTTTCCATTCATAGGCCCAATTGGGCATGTGCTGATTCAGGGCTGACCAGTATTACTCGATTGAAAATGTTAAGTCAAGCATTTTGCAAACAGTGTTCATTGGAAATCCATACTTTTTTATTTCTACCAGAAGTATGTTTTCCATTTGTTTTGATCAAGCTCATACAAGAACCTCACTCTCATTCTTCAATACTAATAAATCAAAAGCAGAGGAAGTGCAGACTGGTCTCAATTTGTAATTACTTAACAACTGGTGTTAGAAGGGTCACAGAACAAGTAACAGAAAACAACCATTCATACAGTCAATTTAGGTTGCTAACATTGTCAACTGTTCTATTTCTATAATAGCTGGATGGTTAAGAGATTATTCTTGGTGAGTAATATCTGTAGTAGTTGTCTGACTGCTAGAGTGGATTTTTAGATCTTTTCAAAATCCCTGTTATTCAACAACAGTGACAAGTAAATGCATCACAGTGCAACCAAAACATACTGTTGTGCACAGATACTGTGACTAACTTTAATATCATACCTTCATTTAAATCCTTTAAAAAATTCTTTTGTCTACTATTTGTTTTGTTGACTCCATAACACTGCTTTTCTGACAAACCGAGAATTTTTTTTTACCAGAGATCCTTGTACTCTTCCTTGATATCTCTAAATACAGCCTGTTCACACTGTACAGTATCCAAGTCTGAAAATTTCTCTTAAGATAGAGAAATACTGCAGTCTGTTTCATAGCATGTAAAGCACACTATCACATAATTTGCTTTTGTGGAGATGATAAGCACTCTCGCATTCTGTTTACCATGTTGTGAATGCCATACATTTTCTTCACCTGAATTTGTATTTTCTGGCATCTATGATCAACCCATCAACATTACATTTCATTTCCATCACAAGTCCAAGCACTACAAGTCATCACCACTTATGGATAAGAAAGTCTGACCTATTTTAACATGTTCATACTAGAACACAGGATCACTATATCCAATCCGACTGTACTATTTTGGTGCTCTTTGCTAGGAGCCCTTGGTCTAAGCTGCTTCATATTCATCTTTCAGAGAAAGAATTAAATTGCGAATTTCTGTTCTTTTTCTGTCCACTCGTTCAAGGGGAAACCAATTTTGCAATCCTCTGATGGGACTCGTAAAATCCTGAATGGGATCCTGAAATTGGAAAGCACCACGTCAAGCATGCTTATTATGTATTAATACCTGGGCAATACTCACAAGTTTAAATTTAAATCATATGGCCTATTTCAAACCAATCAACTTGTTTAATGAATGATAGAAGTAAAATTACCCCTGTCAACAATCTAGCAAATGCAAGCTGTTGTTGTTGTTGTTGTTGTTGTGGGGCTTAACGCCATTTTTCAGCACACGATAGGCTATACATGGCGGCCAGTATTAATGGTGGAGAAAGAAACCGGGAAATCCGCAGAAAGAACCACCGACCCACGAGAAGCTACTGGCAAGCTTTCTCACATATCCACATTCACCGAATCTTAGACTCGAACCCACGCTGACAGAGGTGAGATGGCAGTGATCCGTAACGAAGAGTGCTTTAGACCACTCGGCCACTCGGGGCCCCCAAATGCAAGCTGTACTAATGAACTTAATTTTTCTCTGCACATACAATTTTTTATGTCAAACAAAGAACCATTTCTTCTTTTTAACTGCTGATTGCTGAAACCATCTCTGATAATCTTATGTGGTAAGATTTTCAGATCAGCCTCTGTGGCAGTCATATTGGCTGTAAGATCGGTACCATTTTCATTTACAACAAACTAGATACCATTAGAAGGCTTTGTTGAAAACCCCACGTTGATATGACTATCCAACTGGGAGAACAAGCGACACAACTGTCAATATGTTCATTCTGGCAGCCATATTTAAGGTCAGATCAGCACCATTTTCATTCAGGACCAACTATAGATAAGATTTAGCCATTTAGTGAAAACCCCATATTGATATGACTTTCTATTGAGGAGTTGCAATAACAAGATTTTTAAAACGGATGCTATGGTTTCGAAACTGGTTATGAAATTGGTACTATTTTCACCTAGTACCAACTAGACATCTGAAGAAGTCTTCTGGTCAAAACCCCATGCTGATGTTCAGTTCAAGAGGAGAAGCAATAACAAGATTTTTAAAATGGCTGCCATGGCAGCTACATTAGATGTCATATTGGCACCATTTTCATTGAAATCCATGTAGACATCATACAAATTCTTTCATTGAAAACCCTATGCTGATATGACCACACATTCAAAAGCAGCAATAACAAGATTTTCAAGATGGCCATACTGGATGTCTGAGCAGAAACATTTTCATTCTGGAATAACAAGATATCATATGGAGTCTATTGGTAAAAACCCCATGCTGTATGACTTTCCTTTCAGGCGGAACAGCATCAAGATTTTCATGATGGCAGCTTTGGTGGCCATACTGGACATCAGATCAGCACCCTTTTCATTTAGGACCAACTAAACACCATACAAAATCTTGTTGTGACCCCCTCCATTTTAATATCACCATCAATTCAGGAGGAGTAGTGAGAAGATTTTCACCATTTTCATTTAGGAAAAACTAGATTCAAGAAGCCTTCTGGTGAAAACCCCACACTGATATGGCTTTCCATTCAGGAAGAGTAGCAATAACAGGATTTTAAAGATGGCTGCAGTGATGACCATATTGGATGTCGGATTTGAATTATTATCATTTAGGTCCAACTAAATATCAAGAGAAGTCTTTTAGTGAAAACCCCATGTATGATATGACCATCCATCATGGAGGAGTAGTGAAAAGATTTTTAAGATGGCTCCTGTGGTGGCCATATTGGATGTCTGTCCATTCTGGACAAACTAGACCTTTGGATAAATGTGTACAATATTTTAAGGCAATAAGAAGAAGTAGCAATAACCCACTTGTGCTAACAGAGAAGTAAAGCTAAAAACAGATGGACGATAATCAACAGATAGCACTGTGAGCACTGTTTTGCTGAGATGTTTGCCAAAGGCAAACAAGTCTTAATTTTCTATATTCCTACCTAAAGCACAAATCCTTGGTCTCATTTGAACAGGAAAATTTACGAAATACACACACTTAGGGGACAGAAATTATACAGATTCAGCTTTTTACCCAAATGATATAATTCTGTGACTTTGTAACAAAGAAATAATGGGTGTAACAGATGAGCTTTTTGGAAAGGTAAAAACACAGAGTTAATCACCTCACCTCAAAGAAGCTTTCTACATACTGCAGCACAAAGACCCCACAGTCACTGAAGTTGGTCTGTTGTGGCACTTTAGGAATACTACCCCTTAATCTCTCCCTATTGTATTCTCCCTTTTTCTTCACATTCCACTCTACCTGCAGATACCTGTAATAAAAATAATAATAGCAATGTGGAAAGGGAATTGGTCCTAGTTTGACGTGTTTGAAAGGCAGCTCATTTCATACCAAAACTGACAATACTGCAAAAGTAATTACATTCTTTTGTGTTCGAAGAACAGGACTCAATGACAAAATAGACATGTGAATTTATGTTTGTATCATGCACAAAATCTACAAACATTGGTACTCCACTAAAAATAGTGAATTCATAGTGTTAGATGCATGTAGTATTTCCACTGGAATTCCAATGAATAATAGTGAATTAATCATATTAGATACATGTAGTATTTCCATTGGTATTCCATGAATAATAGTGAATTCATAGTGTTAGAAGCATGTAATATTTCCACAGGTATTCCATTAATAATAGTGAATTCATCATATTAGATGCATGTAGCATTTCCATTGGTATTCCATGAACAACAGTGAATTCATCATATTAGATGCATGTAGTGTTTCCATTGGTATTCCATAATAATAGTGAATTCACAGTATTAGATGCATGTAGTATTTCCATTTGTATTCCACAAGTAATAGTGAATTCATTTTATTTCTGTGAAAACTGAGTTTTAAATGTAGGAAAATATGTCTGATACTGCATTATGCATGGTAAGACATAAAGCAAAGACTTTATTTTTGAGTTGATCTTTACATTAATAAACACAACTTTGACAGCAATATGGACTTTAAAGACATCATCCCAGAAATATATTCTATACTACAATGAAAACAAATTTATAGAATACAGGTGATGCTCGCTCTATGCCAATCTGATTTATGCGCTTTCATTTTAACACTATATATAAAGAAGAAGTAACATTCAATTTGCACCACTGCATTCATTTTTAAGCAATCACTAGTGCCAAGTGCTGTAGGTCACATGCATGTAAGTGCATTTCATCGCTCACAGAGAGAGCAGTTACATTCAATTTATGCCATAACCTCAGAACACACCTATGGTATAAATCGAATGTCTTCTGTAAAGACATCGGATGCATATGAATTTGTTTTGCATTATGGTAATGATATAGTCCTTTAAAGTGAATTTCTGGAATACCAGTGTTCAAAATAGCAAGGTTCAATATGTTAAAGGATCACTGTACTACACTTACTCCTTCAAAATTGACACAATTCTGGTTCTGGAAGGTCCAGGCAGAGAATCCAAAAGTAAAATACAGGGTCTGGAATGCAAACACATGAAATTACTTCATCAAGAAAAAGTATAGTATATATTCTTTAGAACTGTGTGCATAACAATTATAATCTCAGTGGCAGAATCCCTCCACATAATCCACAACAAACAAATGCCAGATAACATTTACTGACAGAGTGAGATTCCATATACAGTGGTCCCCCTCTTATACAGCCACCCCTCCTGCACTGGGAAAGTGGCTTTATAAGACGGGTGGCCTTTCCAGAGGGGAACTTTATTTGTGAGATGTGTATGTATATGTGTATAGAGTAGGAAAGCTACATATAACTTAAAGCAGTTAATATCTTCATTTAAAAGTAGCATTAATTATTAAAATGTTCTTGTCTTAAAAACAGATTTATTTCAAGTAACATAAATTAAAAGTTCTTATTCTTAGGCATGAAATGTGAGTGGGATATTGTTGGCATGAGTACTACAAAATCATTGAAAAACGTTATTTAAGTCTTGGTACATACGTTGTTTCCTTTTAAAATTATTCTCTTTCCATTTACTCCATTTTCTCACTGCTAGAGAATATTCTCCATATCTTTTTATGATTTCGTTTATTTTGAGTCTTCCCAACATAAAATCTTTTGGCAGGTGAACTTTCCCCATTGTCGTCAAGTCAAATAACTTTTTTTCTAAAGTATCATTTCTTTGTTTACGTGATGACAGGTTCAAGTTTTGTAAATATTTATTCCTATGTTGCTAAATGTACAGTACTGCAATTTAATTTTGCAGACAAAACTTTTGTACATGAAAAATCTTGTTAAAAAGGAAATGATACATGTACTGTCATGTGACTTCGCAATCTTTTTCTGGTAACCTGTTTTGTTCAAGGCTGATTGTTACGTCAGTCGTAATCGTCAATTTAAAAAAAAAATATGCTATGTGAAGGCTAAAGCTGTATCAAAACATTGCTGACTCCATTTCTATCTGACCATGTTATGATCTTGACAATTGTGTCTAGTCATAATCGTCAATTTAAAAAAAAAGACAACATCCGCTGTGTGTGAAGCCCAAAGCTCAATCAAAACACTGCTGACCCCATTTCCTGCAAACATCGGCGTTAATGATATAATAATAACCTGAATGGTACATGTACTTTAGCCAACACTTCTTTCAGTAATGAAAACCTGACATCCGGAAACCGACATCGGGAAAGATAATCGCATTACTTACCTTACCGTAATTAAATATTGGTTCTGGACATATATCAATAATAAAATGTGGCTGCTTGTGAGGAGTAAATTTTACATTTGTGCACCAATATGTTGGCCGCTGTTCATGTTAGAGGGGTGACCTTTCTTGAGGGGTACTTCTGAACACAAACTCGTTGGTGCCAAGGGATTCTGGCCATAAAGAGTGGGTGGCCACTGGTCGGGGGGCCATTCATGAGGGGAACCACTGTGTTTAAGGGTGCCAGATAACACTGACGTGAGATTCTATGAATTTAAAATCAATATTGCATTCAAGATAGAATTTGGTGTGATATATCCTTGACCATCAGTTCTGAACTTCAGTTTGCAACCCAAATCTGGGTCATGGTGGGTCCTCAGTAGGTTATGAAGGGTTACCAGGACCAATTTAGTTTTGCCTTTCTGATGCTGAAAAGTGCCAGAGGGTCAGAAACCCCCTGCTGGTGGTCAATTTAGGGTCACAGCAAAAAAGGTTGGGAACTACTGCCCAACACAACTGAAACTAGCTGTGGCTAATATAATTATTACTAATTTCTGTTCAACTTATTTTCAAAGACAGCTTACTTAGAAGGTTTATTCTGTTGTCAAACAAGCAAAAAAATTGATATTGTTTCAGTATGCATAAATAACTTCTCAATTTCACCTTGACAGATAAGGTCACTTAAAACTATCCAAACTGATATTTTCTCTTCAGCACATTTACCTTCTTTACAAGCAACATATAACCTATATTGTGGATTATTTTCAAGGCAGACTTATTTTCTTTTATAGCTGAAAATGTCAAGGAACCTGATGGCTTATTTTCAAGGTTGTTTTTTTTCAAGGGTGCTTACACATCCACCATTTTCATCAACATAAACAATATCATAACTGCCTTACAACAAACAGTCACTAACAAAGCAAACTTGCAACACTGCTAATCAACTGATTATTTTCATTTTGCATGAAAAAATTCAAAATCAACGTTATGATTTAAAATAAAGCCACCACTTACTGTCTCTGCCCCAAAGCATAATTTTTTGGCAGAGGTTCTTTTTCAAGGTCAGGAGGTATAGGGTCCAAAATCTGGCCACGTATTTCCTGCAAGTGAATACAGAGAGTGAGATAACAGCTGATGAGTTCTATAAAAAATGTAATATTCTTGGCTATAGAAATTATATAAAAAAACATGCATAAATTCTACATATGCTATAAACTGTTGCAAGGCTGTTCTAGAAATAAAGGGATGTGGGTCAGAGAGTACTTTTTCTGAGACCCACCACCCTTTAAAGTTTTATTGGGCTGGTCAACAAAGTATATCCTGAAACTGACTCCCACAACATATACATAATTGCAAACAAGTACCCCATAGATTCCCCCCCCCCATATATATGATTACAAACAAGAGCCCACAGACTCCGACCACCCATATAATTACAAACAAGTGCCCCATATATTCACACACACACACCTACATACATATATATATATATATACATATATATATATATATAATTACAAACAAGAGTCCCTAGACTCCCACCACATATAATTACAAACAAGAGTCCACAGACTCCCACCATATATATTAATTACAAACAAGTGTCCCATAGATCACACACACACACATAATTACAAACAAAAGCCCATAGACTCTCACCACACATATAATTACAAACAAGTTCCCTTTGACTCCCACTGTACCCAATTATTTTCTGCAATAGCCCTGAAGAGATAATCCTTCTGATTTAGATTAACACTTGTTGATAAATTTTATGTTGCTTGATACATGACTCACTTGGACTCAAACCTAAGATAGAATCTTACAATTTCTTGAAAAATGATTTTTGAGGGTAAATTTTCTCAAAAATACTGCCAAAATTTCAATTACACAATTACCACTAAGAAATGAAACCACAATATAATGGTACACACAAGTAAACAACATTCATTTGACCAAAATTTTCTTTTCCTTTGAAGGGGTGGGTGGGTCAATTTTTAAAGAACCAATATATGGATTAGAAGATGCCCAAAAATCTGAAGCACTGGAGACTTTTTCTCAAAGAAAATTGTTCGTGCAAGTCAAAAGTTGAAATAACAGAATTCTAGGTTTCCAAACAACATTTTACGTAATCAGATTGCATTTTCTCATAACACTAATTCTAAATTCAATGGCTGCTGACACACCCTTTCTTCTTACAGTCAATACAGTAGACCATATCAGCATTTCTATACAAGTTCTGGCACCTTTCATGCCAAAATAAAGGTTTTATGATTTTTGACTCCTGGTTGCTTGGGTATTGCATATACTTGCTTACAAGTCAAATCCAACTGCAAACAACATAGAACCTAATGTGCCATCACATAATGTGCTGGTATATCTGGGTCTATGTTGTTTGTTCTACTGATTACTCCTAACAAACTGCACAGACCCAGACATTCCAGTCCATTGTGATGTTAAAGACACCATCATAATTCACCTAAACCTGGACGTTTTCATTGGCTGATTGGGACACACCTCCTGCATCAGTAATGTTATTAAATGTTATCCTTTTATGTTTTCATTATCATTTTGGCTTAAATTACTGCAGAAAATATATGTACAGAAAAATTCTGAAAAAGAGAAAAATGTCTTTATAGTTCTGCTTCTAAAAAGATTTACTGAAATTGCTTCTAAGAGTAACAGTGAACAACAAAACAGTATACCAGACCCTTGTATGGTAAAGATCTCTTAGGGTCACATATGAGTCTGGATTAAGGAGATGAGAGACTGAATGCATCTATGCATGCTTAGGTCCATATACTTAAAATTTATGGAGTGTAAATCTTACAACTCAAGCTGAAAGTACTCGTGAATTGATATAGCATGTGAATTTTCTTTGAAAATAAACTTGCAAGTAGAGGTACCATATCTTTTAGAATTCTCTTTCCTATGATTCTAATTTATTTAAGGCGAAATCAGTGCAATCATTATGTTTTTATTTTAACCTTGAGTTAAACACTCACGCTTAACAGAACCAGACAAGCATTCACTACCAAGCACCAAACAATGCAGGAGTTTATGAAAGATTCTCACCTGAATTTATAAATCATTTAAGTAACTGCTAATCATCAAAGTCAATCCAACAGTTAAAGGTTGTTCAAAATAGGGGATTCGGATTTTTAAAACAAAAAAAATCAACAGCCATCAACATGAGCTTTTTTTCTGACAATGTTTTCAGACAACTGTCATACAGTGAATAATGTGATCCATTCCCAATAAAAATGACCACATTGTTCCTTAACAATTCTGCTTGTTGTAGTCATTCAAACAAATAGGTATCAAAGTGGTAATTAGTTTGTATTTACAATGGATAACAATACATGGAGATGCAAAAGCTTTAATTGTTAAAGAGAAGCTTGAAGGATCAAGTCTGGTGTTTAAACAAACACAATTGGCTACAGATTTAGGTGTTCATGACTTAACCAGCTAAGCAAATGTGAGAGTAGCAGGAAGCAGCAGAAAATCAATTAGTTGTTTAATAAACAAAAAAGCAATCTGATTCACCGCATAGAAAATTCTAATGGTACACCTCTCCCTCAATAACTTGTGCACAATGGGGTCCACAAACATAGACTGCACTATAAGCAAGGGCGCCAGTTACCGCGGGACCTCCAAAAATTGAAACAAATCTGATGATACATTGAGAAGATCACTGGGGAGGGCAGGAAACGGGGCTGTTTAATGACTGATTCCTCGTTTTACAATCACATCGACAATAATTGTTAATAACACGCTTTTTCTAATTAAGTTGTTCTTTATTCTTTATAAACAGCATTTATTTTCAAAATGTCCAACTTGTGAAAGATCGTTGCAACTGGTTTCATCAACCACCACGTGTACACGAAAACATGTGTATTATGTCACTGCTTTTGTTTTTGTTGTTGATTAGTCTGGTTCCCAGAGTGGTATTTAATAGTATACTATGAAGTCGGGAGTCAAATTAGCCAGGAACTAGACTAACTGTTGAGACACAACCACACAAGATTCTGTTTTTTCAAAAACTAGCAACATTTTTTTTGTGAGACAATCTCCTACGTAGAAACTAAATTTTTGTATTGTTCAATTAGTACAATATTAATGTCAAGATTTCATTGAAAATAATAGTGAAACTTCTTATCATCCTTGAGGATATCTCTTAATGCTAGTTCAGGAATTCTCTGAAAATCGCTTGGCCACAATGGTCCGTATCTGTGAAACCAAGCTCTTTATTTTACAAAGTATTCGTTTTGCTTGGATGCCTTATCTTTGATCACAGTTATCAGTGAGTCAGTTAATTTGAGGTAGTTTACACCATAACATTTATAATAGTGTTCGACTGATCGAATGAAGTGCGTTAACCCGACATACGACCGGGGCCACTAGATTTTAAGTGTGTAGGATTTGCATGCATTTTAACTTTTTTTTAATTTTTTATTCCACCTCCTTTATTTGATTCAAAAGACATAATTAACGTGATAATACAAAGGAGGTGTTTTTAATTCAGTGCAACAATAAAACAAATACTTCCACAAGTCAGTTATCAAAACATGGTCAGCACTTATTTAGATTCTCAGAGAAACACTTGTGGACATAGCTGTTACAGTAGATTGACACATTAACATTTAAATACACATTGCATTTATGATGATTATACTTAAGAGGAACTAAAAAAGAATTTAAACACAAATTTAACTTTATTTAATTGGCATTTAAATATTAATGTACTGCCTACACTAGGCGTAAGAGACGTTTTCATTGATCAAAATTTCCTTGTATATCTTTAATTACCATGTACAAAGAATGTCGTTTGGAAAAAAATGTAAACAATTATATGACGTCTTATTAATAGTTGATAATTTCAAAATGTTGATTAAAATTTCCATGTCTTATCTACCATTTTCGACCATAAAACGAGCAATATATCAACGTTTCAGTTACCAATTTTGATCACGATTTTTTTCAAGTTCAAGAAATAGGGATCAATTTTTAATATATTTTCTGCTTTTAAAAATATGGGTACCATGCCTGATCCCACGTTATAAGCAGGTTTGCAAGTTATCAAGGGAGCGGTGTATGAAATTTATAAAGACCTTGGCTTAATTACCTTGGGAAATACATATGCATACATACCTAACCTTAAATGTGCTTCTTCTTTCCTTATCTAATTTTTTGATTATTTTTTGTACTGAATTCAGGCA